>JAHBMJ010001983.1:4920-24457 GCA_018398765.1 Chromera velia | reverse complement strand
CAAAAGCCTATCGAACCTACTCTATACGGCTGAGCCTTAGTTCCGGCTCCGCTTCCAATATTTTGTCTGTGTCGCTCCGCCAGAACTACCATGTCTGTTGCATTGTGTTTTGGGAACCATGGGGCCCGCTTTGCAGACTTTCAGCACACACTGGAACGCTAAGAGTTGTTTGTGACGCAGAAGTTGCTACGGGACAGCAGGAAGGCTCTTCGAGCTCTAGACTGTTGTGAGGAGACACCAACTTGTCTTTGTGACCCGTCTCTGTCAACTTTCAACAAGAACTCATTTTTCCATTTGCGTATTTATAGCCTCTCGTTTCTGCTTTTCTGTACGAGATCTGCAGAGATCGAGTGGTGATAGCCTAAGCAGCATTTGAGGCATCCAACCGTTATCGAAGGAAAAGAAAAACAAAGCGATACGGGAGAAGTAGAGCAGTGATGTCGGAGACCAAGATTTCCACTTCGTCCGTTCCCGTTCTCGGTGTCCGGAGAGATGACATCACGGTGTGGGAAAGAAGAGTTCCACTCACTCCACAGCAGGTCGGCACTTCGTCCTGCTTCACCCCGTAAAAGCAGTCTGTGAAAGCAACTGAAGATGTCAGTCAACCTTTTTTGTCTTTATCATGCAGGTGGCGTCTCTTGTGAATCAGGGCTTTCGTGTCCTCGTTCAACCGTCTCTGAAGCGCTGCTTCCCCGACGCTGCATTTGAGGAGGCGGGAGCGGAGGTGAGGGAAGACCTTTCAGAGGCTGCCCTGATTGTGGGCGTCAAGAGGGTTCCTCCCCGTCTCCTTCTTCCCGATCGAACCTACCTTTTCTTCTCACACACCATCAAGGGACAGCCCGAGAACATGGACCTCCTTGATGAAGTCCTGAAAAGACGGGTCAACCTGGTGGACTACGAGTGCATCACTGAGGGGGGGCTTAGGTCAGGGAAGCGGTTGGTGGCCTTCGGGGAATTCGCTGGCATGGCCGGCATGGTGGACTTCCTCTGGGGCCTCGGTCAGAGACTCCTCGTGCAGGGCTGCTCTACCCCCTTCCTCCTCATTGCACCCTCGTACACTTATGGGAGTGTTGAAGAAGCGAAGAGAGCGGTGAAGAGGGCGGGAGACGAGATCGCACTAAGGGGCCTGCCTGCAGAACTTTGTCCTCTTGTGTTTGCCTTCACGGGGACGGGGAGGGTCACCAAGGGGGCGAAGGAAATCTTCGACCTTCTCCCGAATAAGATGGTTGCTGTCTCCGCTCTGCCCTCCCTCTGTGCCCCTCGAGACTCTGCACCCCAATCCCCAACCAAGACGGGGGGGAGTGCCGTTGGGGGGGACGGTGGAGCTTCCCCGCCTTCTGCTGCAGCAGTTCTGTCGCACTGTCTGATCGGTTGCGTATTGTCTGTGACTGACTACACAGTGAAGAAAGATGCGGAAACAGACGCTGTAGAAAAGGAAGAATACTACGCACACCCACAGAGATTCCGTTGTGTGTTCGGAGAGAAGGTTCTTCCCTATGCCTCTGCCATCATCCACGGAATGTACTGGGACATGCGTTTCCCCAAAGTGATTCTTCAGGATGAGGTAGCAGATCTCCAGAAGAGGGGGGCGCTTCGCCTCTTCGGGGTGTGCGACATCAGTTGTGACATGGGGGGGTCCAACGACCTTCTCACAGAGTTCGCCTCTATCGACGAACCGTTCAGAGTTGTCAACGCCATTACGGGAGAGGTCAAGAAGGGAGTTAGAGGGGAGGGCGTGATGATGCACGCAGTGGACCAGCTCCCAACAGAATTCGCCAAGGACGCCTCCCACCACTTTGGGTCTCAACTCCTCCCTCTCATCCCTCAGCTTCTCCAGAGAGCCCATCAGTTCCTTCCCTCCACTGAACCAGAAAAGAAGGAGGAGGAGAGTTTCCACGAGGGGTTGTGTCCAGAGCTGGGTGCTGCAGTGATTGCAGAGGGGGGGTCTCTTGCACCTCTGTGGACGTGCATCGATCAGTTCAGAGCGTTCCAAGAGAGGGAAGCAGAGGCAGAGGCTCATGAGTGGGAGCGCAGAGAGAGGCACGGAGAGGGGGGGGGAGAGAAGGAGAAGGCAGGAGGCAAGAAGGACAGACGCCCCCCTCCAATGAAGGCTCTCTCTGTCTCGTCTGTCAACGCCGCCAACGGAGACCACGCGGCAAACGCAAACGGTACCCACAACGGCCAACCATCCCGCCCCCACACTCCCTCTCCCTCCCCGCGCCCCTCTTCCTCAATGCCCACGTCTCCAGGGTTGACCGGTGCAGAGGTTGGTCTGTCTATCAGGGGACCCTTTCTCTCTTGTGTGCCCTTCCCTTTCTGTGCTGCATGTGTTTCTATTCATAGATAGAAGATTCCTTTGTATGAGGGAGGAGTGGGGGGGAGACAGAAAGAGAGTGCGGTTGATTTTTTTTGCTTTTCTTTCCCTTTGATAGCTTTCTCTCTGCGTGAGAGTGCACAGCGTTGATTATCTATCAACCAGAGAGAGTTTGCGCAGGCGTTGTTCGATCGGCTGTCCGTACGGTCCTTCCTCATTTCCTTTCTCTTTTCTCTATGGATTCACACATCCTCCTTCCCTCCTGCCTACCTGCCTGCCAGGTGGTTCTCGACCTCCGAGGGCATCTCTTCGACTCGTCCTTCATCAACGAATGCCTCGACGCTCTGGAGAGAAAGGGGACTGCATTCAGGTGAGCAGTTGGAAGGAAGAGAGGTCTTTCTGAGCTGCTGTCCATCCCTCTTTCTCTTTTTCTGTACGTCGATATATCGATCTGCCTTTATCTCTCTTCCTACGCTCTTGCCTGCCTGACTGCCTTTCTCAGGGCTCTCGAGTGGCGACTCGGACAGGGAAGGGACCAACCGACGGCGCTGGTCATCGCTGTGGCTGCGAAGGATGCTGAGGCCCTGGTCAGTTTCTTTGTGTTTCTCTTGTCTTTCTTTTCTGTGTTTGTTTGTTTCTTTCGCTCGTTTCTTTTTTTGTTTCCTTCTTCTTTTCTTTTTCCTGCCTGAATCGCTCCGATCTTTGCCGCTCCAGAAACTTGTGTGGTTTTGTTCTGTCTGTTTTTGTGTGCATTCCTCTTATGATTGAAGCAGGGTATGTTGTCTGTGTGGTCTGTGATTGATCTGTGGGGCCTCCCAGGTGTGTAGAAAGCGATGAAGGTTCTTCGGTTGTGTGTGAGAAAGAAGCTCGCTTGCGTAATGAGTGGATTCAGCTCATCCTGCAGTAATCCTGCTTGTTCGTTCATTGATGCACTGGAAATTGGATTCGTGCTGCATGCAGCGAGAGGTTGTGAGGGAACTTGCCCAGATCGCCTCTAGGTGCGGTGTCGCAGTGGAGGTGGCGGGAGAGAAGGGCGCCCTGGCAGCGTGGACGGGAACCGGGACCGGCACCGGCACCTCAAAGGGTGTCGGGGGCGAAGGCGAGAGCGAGGTTGCCTCTGGAGGGGGTGGGAGTGATACCCGTCTCCTGCCAACTTCTCCTCAGGCAAGTTGCTGCCTTTTAATACTTACTGCACTTCCCACTTTTCTCTGGTTCTAGTCAGCGGGCGCAGAAGGGCGGCTCACCTTCTGACTGGCGTCCCTCAAAAGAGAAAAAAGCCGTCCGCCATGACAGCTGTCGGGTGCATACAGTGCCTCTTCCTCTCCCTGTTGGCGTGCTTCCTTCCTGTTCTTTTCCTTCCCTGGTGTCTGAAAAGAAAGATATGGAACCATCTGCTTATTCGTACGTTGTTTGCTTCTCGGAGTTGCAGGCTGGAGTGAGTGTTTCTCTGCCCGTGCACACCCGCCATCTGAGTCGTGAGCGTACCCCCCAGAAATTCTCCCAGCGTCCCGAGGAGAGAAGCGGCGGGCAGTGGAAATGGCGCAAGCAGAAGAAGGATAAGGAGAGGAGAGATGAGAAGGAGACCCGCGTGCCGTCTCTTGAAAGCCTTCCCGTCTCCATCGCAGGACATCTCCCCGTCTCCGTCTCCACCTCTGTCCCAGCTCCCCGCTCTCTACCGCTGTTTTCGGACTCCAACGCCGACTACAGAGTGCTCGTGCTGGGCGCAGGTGGGTGTCTCCTTGTGCTATTGGGAGCGCACGATGCCATTCATATGCGCGTATCGTTCTTGCTCAATAGACAGACTTCCAATTTTTCACGCACGTTCCCGAATCCAACCCAGGAAAGTCAATCCAAGAGCTTCGTTTTTTGAATGCCAGAGAGGAGTGGGTTGCAAGAGACGACCGTTTCGTTTTTTGTGTGGGAGACGCTGAGTGTGAGTGTACAGATAATTGCGGGAGTCCGTGGATTCATTCATTCATTCATTCATTCATTCATTATGAATGGGTGCGTGCAGGCTTCGTTGTCGGGCCGCTTCTCCAACTGCTCCTGGGAGGGGGCTCGGGGGCCGGGGTGGGCGGTGCCGTCTCTGTGTGTGCCGTTGTGTGCTCAGTCGAATTAGAGGAGGCTCAGAGACTCGCGGCCTCGTACTCCAACGCCTCGCCTTGCATGGTGAGGACGTTTATGTATCTTTTTCCGACGCAGTGATGTGATGCAGAGAGCTGGAGAAATAGTAGTATGAGAAAGCTGACATCCTCACTGAACACTTGAAGACAAATGGGCGAAAGGACGCTCTTTCAAGTGAAGGAAAATCACGCAGAGAGAGAGACTCTGAACGAATAAATCACAACTGGGTCTCCCCCACCTTTTATATGCTTCTCTCATCTTTCGCCCCTCTGTCTGTTTGGCCTGCTGGTTGGCTGTCAGGTCTGTTCGTTTGACTGCTTGTTCAACAGAGGAAAAGGAAAGGAAAGGAAAGGAAAGGAAAGAAGGAACATACAGTCTTTCTGAATACCTGCGTGCAGCTGGACGTCTCGAGCGACTCTGCAGAGGAGAGAGAGCGGCTGGAGGGTCTTGTGGAGGGGGCAGACGTTGTGGTCTCTCTGGTGCCCGCTCCTCTGCACCCCCGGGTCTGTTCTTTCGTTTGCCCACTGGTGTTTTTCTCGGTTCCTTTTCCTCCGTTCTCTTTTTCTCTCAGTGCGTAGTTTCGGTCTTGTTGCACTCCTGCGTTTTTGCGCGTCTGGCTTGATGGAGAGAACGGAAGAGGAGTGGGCTGTCTGATTGGACTATCCATAATTAGACTGCCGAGTGAGTGTAAAGCCTTCGTATTTCCGTGTTCATTCTCGGCTCTTATCTGCCTGCCAGTCTGCTTGCCTGCTTGCTTATGCTGTCTTGGCCCCATCGACAGTCAGTCAGTCAGGGACTTTGAGTTCTCTCATCAATCTGACTTTCTCTCTCTCTCTCTCTTTGTCTGCCTGCAGATCGCACGCGCCTGCCTCCGACAGCGACGGCACTTGGTGACTGCTTCGTACGTGTCTGAGGAGATGGAGAAGATGGACGGTTTGTCGGCCAGGGGGGGAAATAAAATGAAGTGATACTTGTCTTGCTTCTCGCTTTTTCAAGAGTCCAACATCTGAGTGTGCCAACAATCTGTCCCAAGTTGTTCTTCTGCATGTCGTCTAACTACGACGAAACAGACCGCGAGACCATTGCAGATCGATCGAGGGATGGTTGAATCAGCACAGCCGCATTCCCTTTGGCCAATGGTCGTGAGATCTCGTGCCTTTGCCCTATTCCACCGTGCCTCTTTTGCCACTCTTCCTGCTTTTCTCATGAATTCACCATTCCTCTTGCCTCCCTGCAGAGGAAGCGAAATCTCTCGGTCTCACCTTCCTCAACGAGGTGCGTCGACAGTCCATTTAGTCGTTTAAAGTACTCTCATCTCCGTCTGCTTGTCAAAAATGGGACGTATGCAAAGACGCAAAGGCGACTGCACACAAGAAAACAAAAACAAAGCACGAAGCAACGTAGAAACAGAGGGAAAGGGGGGGGAACACACAGGGGAGGAAAAGCGATGTATCCAATTCACTGTACATACTTGTTGCAGGTCGGTCTGGACCCGGGCATCGACCACATGAGTGCGATCGAAATTCTTCAGAGGGAGAGGCAGAGGGGGGGGCGTGTCGTCGCTTTCCGGTCTGTGTGTGGAGGCCTGCCTGCGCCTGAGGACGCCAACAACCCCCTCGGATACAAATTCTCCTGGAGTCCCATGGGAGTCCTCAGAGCTTCGGGGGCAGATGCGAAGTGGGAAGAAAACGGAAAGGTCGGCAACGGGATCTGAAAGGAAACAAATGACTTCTCCCACTTGCTTCTTTCAGCCACACTTCCGTTCCCCCTCCCAAGCGGGGTTTGTCCGGAGTAAGGAAGAAGACAGAATCGAACAGAAAGCAAGGAACCTACTCGGAGGCAGTAGATTTCCCATTGATCTGATTTCTCGTGTGTCTTTCCGAAGCACCTTCACTCATTCAGACGGCCGCTCAGCCAAAGATCTTGGTTTTTCCTCATCCTGAACCGCTGTACGTGACCACGCGCCTTGTGTTTGATCGATAGATTTGTCTTTCTTTCTTTCTTTCTTTCTTTCATTCTTTCTTTCTTTCTTTCATTCTTTCTTTCTTTCTTTCTTTCTTTCTTTCTTTCAGATCGTTGAGGTGCCTGGCGGAGACCTCCTGGCAGCAGCTCGGCCTTTCCGCCTTAACGCGGCGATGACCTTGGAAGAGCTTCCAAACAGGTGAGGAGCACGGGGGTTCGAGACTTGCAGTTGGCTTCTTTATTTGTTTGGATCAGCGCGGAAGCAGCCACGAGGGCGTTAGATGAAACGGAAAGCATCGCCAAAAGCCCGGTGCTTATACTGATTCTCTTCTTCTCCCCCATTCTCTGTGTCAGCATAAACTCAAAGGCCGATCAGATGCATGCCCAAGGAAGTACCCATAGATGGGCGAATGAACAAATGACTGAATGGATGCAGAGACTCGACAAAGTACGCAGAGCTGTACGGGATCGAGGAGGACAGCCCTCAGACGGTCTTCAGGGGAACGCTGAGGTCAGTCTGCGTGCCTGCCTGCTTCCGCCCTTTTTTTCCTATACTACTGTGGGATTATTGAATTGCAAGGCTTTGCTCTAATTTGTTCCCTTCCTGTGTGTTTCTCTGTGTCTCGTAGTCCCTCGGAGAAAGAAGCTTGATGGAGAAGGCCACTTTTGGAATTCAGCGAATGAGCCAACGAAAAAACTCTCTACAAGAACATGTCACTCAGACGAACTGGATGACTTCCTGCTTTAGCTTCCCCGCCCTTGTTCTTCCTGCTTTTGCACATATCCAAACAACATGTATAACTTGCTTCTTCCCTTTTTCCTCCCTGCATTCACCAATGTTTCTGTTGTTTTGTTCGTTTGTTTGCTTCTGCTAACATAGTTTTATTTCACCCTTTGTGCCTCTCTTGATTCCTTGTTTACAAACATCTGCAGGTACCCAGGATGGTCACTCCTGATGTGGGCCTGCAGGTTTGTTGCTCTTGTCTGTCGGTTTGTTTGCGTGTCTACGCATGTGTTAATTTGGTGAAAAAAGGTGACTGTCTATCTCTGTGTGACTGTGCTTTTGCTGCTTTCTCTTTGCCTTGTTCTACCTGTCTCTGGAGGTTTGTCAGTCTTTCTTTTGCCGTGAAATTGAGTTGTAACAGATCCAGGTTTGTCAGGCAGCCGGACGCTATGCAAAAGAGACGGTCGAAAGAGATGCATTCGGATCGAGGCTTGCCTGCATGCCTGCGTATATCCTGAGCTCTTGTCGACCCTTTCCCTCTTCTCTCCCTCCCTTTGGGATGATCGATGGATGCTCACTCACACCTTCGGCGGCACTCTGCATCGCATCACCGTGCACCTGTCCTTGTGCTCTATGCAGAGAAATCGGTCTGTTTGGCGGCGGCGGGAATGCGGAGACTCTGGGTGCGTTGGGTTCCCGTCTCCGCAGCGGTGGCGTGGGTGCACTTCCCCAGAGCTGGGGCGAGGTCTTCGCCTGTCTGTTGGGGGGGGGGCTGAAGGAAAACGGAAATGGGAATGCGAATGAGAAGGGGGGGGAGATGACGGTGGACCTCGAAGCAGACGCTCTCGCGTGGGCGGAGGAGGCAGTGGGGGTGCGCGGGAAGGCGGTTGCCCGAATTGAGAAACTCAGGGGGACTGTGGGAGCTGAGAAGACATCTGCTCCAGCCAGTGAGGCACGAGACATTGTCTCTGGCTGGCTGTGGTTGGGTCTCCTTTCCGATCAGGTGTGCGTGGACTGGTCTGACGTCGTGGGGGCAGGGGGGGAGGGGAAGGGGAAGGAGAGCGATGCCGAGCTAGGCGGTCGGGCCCTCACGTCAGCGTTCTGCAAACTCTTGATGGAGAGGCTCCGATACGGGGACGGGGAGGTGGATGTGGCCCTGATGTGCCACAAGGTGGAAGTGGAGAGGTGGGTCCTTCGGTGTGTATGCCTCTGTGTGTGTATGTGTGTGTGTGTGTGTGTGTGTGTGTGTGTATGTGTGTGTGTGTGTGTGTGTGTGTATGCATGTGTGTGTGTGTGTGTGAGTGAGTGTATGCATGTGTGTGTGCGTGTGTGTGTGTGTGTGTGTGTGTGTGTATGCATGTGTGTGTGTATGTGTGTGTGTGTGTGTGAACGAAGGACAGATATTGGTCTCGAGACGAAGTCTGTCTCCTTGTCTGATTTGTTCAAAATGTTCTTGCACATTTTATGGGTGGGTGTTGCGGGAGGTGTGTTTTGGTTGAAAGCAGCCGACAGCAGCTTTCTGACCAAATTGATCGTTGTCGTGAGTGCAGATCTGACGGAAGCCTGGTCGAGATTCTCTCCTCCCTGTGTGTGAGAGGAGACGCCAAGCTGAACCATGGAGGCCACACGCTGGGAGCACACGGGGGGAGCCTGTCCCTCTCGACTCCTGGACTTCCTCCTCACGGACACCATCAGAGTGCAGCAGTAGGGGGACACCCGCATGGCTCAGGCACCCCCGCCTACAGCGCTATGAGCAAGACTGTGGGACTGACCGTGGGCGCGTGCGTCGAACTGCTTCTGCAGGTTGGTCGGTTTGTTGTTGAGCAAGTGCGGAATTAAGGCAACGAAGTCCGGAAATGAAATCATCTTTCTAGCTCCCTGACAGCAGGGGGGCATGCTGTCCTTGCGTTCTTTCATCTCGAATGTCAGTTTTGTTGAAGTGGGTCTGGCCGTTTTCGACGGTTGGTCCCTCTGAGGAGATCTGCTGAATGGATTTGTAGTGAAAAGGGAAGTGTCTTGCCTCCTTGTCGTTCGAACTTCCACAAAAAAATGTGCTGATGAATGATAAGTCTTTCTTTCTTTCTTTCTTTCTTTTTATTTGTGTAGATGTGCATTCCCTCTCTGTCTCTCTTCTGTTTTCTTTCTGTCTGCCTTTCTTTCTTTTCTTGCTTTCACGTTGTATACGAGGCTGTGATCCCCCTGACTGACTGACTGACTGACTGACTGCAGAGACGGCTGACCCGAAAGGGAGTGCTCCGTCCCTTGACGCTGGACATCGCGGGGCCTGTTCTGAGGCGTCTGGACGGTTTCGGCATTTCCTTCCGGGAGGAGGAGCGCGTTCTTCTCTTCTCAAAGCTTCTCCATCTCCGTGAAGGAGCTGGGGGAAGAGGGACAGGAGAATGAAAAAATGCATGGAGGCTCCCTCGGGAATGAGAACTTGATGTTTATTTAAGGGAAAGATTGCGCTGTCTCATAACGAAAAAAGCGAAAAAGAGACGAGGTGAGGGAAGAGACGAAAAGAAGCACCTTGGACAGAGAGCAGAAGGAAACAGCATGCTTTTTATCGATTGACGTCCGAAAGAAAGACACGGGACGATGAATTTTATCCCGCGAGCGACAAAGGAGTTGCTGTCTTGCAACGCGAGCCGCCTTGTGAGAGAGGCCCTGCAATTTATATCGGAAAAGGAAAAGAGAAGCAGGACAATCGGAGAAGAGAGAAAAACAGAATCCGACCAATCAAGTTGGACGTCGTCTGGAAATTGAAAATTCCGTTTCTATTTTGGTTTGTCGTCGGGAGACCAAAGGGGTGAACCAAAGAACAAACAAATAAGGTATCGGTGCAATGAGGAGCATGTCTAAATACGAATACAGCACAAAGCTGAGAAAGCACGTGATCAGCGGGTCAGGGGGGATTGGCTAGTGACTTTTCTTCATCTGCCTATTTGTCTTTTTTGATGTTCTCTCTTCTTTTTGGCTACGCAGCAGGAAATGACATAATCAAACGGCGCATTTCCTCCGTCAGAATGATGCCTGGACTCTGTTCCCCCCCTTTCTGCTCTACCTCCCCCTTGTCCTTCCATTAACCTTCCCTTCGACTTGAGATTGCGCAGGTGTGCTCTGTTGTGTTGTGTGTGCACGAAAGACAGACACTTGGCCAGACAAAGACATAGACTGCATGCATGAGAGAAGGAAAACAGAGAGGGAGGGATCCCATCTCGATCTTCCAAACAAAGAAAGAAAGAAAGAAAAAAAGAAAGAAAGAAATCTGTCTTTCTGTCTTTCTGTCTGTCTAGGAAGGGACCAGTCGCGTGTGGCTTCGTCCCTCTTGTCCGTCCCTTCACACTTTTGGCAGGCTCCTTGTCTTTCTTTGCCTGCTTCCGCCGCTTGCTCCCTTTCTGCTTTTTAGTACGCTTTCCAATCTGTAGACTTGCGTCCGTCTACTTTTCTGTATAATAGAGAAAGGCTTGCAAGTTGCGATCAAAAGGCTTACAAGGTTCTGCTGTGGCTGTGGACACAGAATCGATCAGAGTGAGGGGGGGAGACGTCAAGTCGAGATGTTAATTCGGGATTGCTCGCCTCAGCTCTGGACCATATTTCTTCAAGAATGACGTCTTTCTTGCTTTCAACCGTAGGCTTCTTTACGGAGGAAGGAAAAAACCAAAATACCGGTTTCTCCTCTCCCCGCGTCTTTCCTCTTATCCCCTTTTCCTTCTCCCCTTTTCTCGTCCTTCGATTTCGTTTGACTGAATTCAACGAGTGCACTCAGCCAGCAACACGTCCTGAACAAGCAGAATCTAAAGAATCGGAATGAACACAGTGAGTGGCAGTGTGAGGGCTTTAATGACAAAGAATTGCAACGTACCGATCCCCTTATCCGGATCTTCTCTGGCGTCCTCCCTCGAAAGTATGTTTGTTGATATGTTGATGCATCTGCTCTCCCCTCTCCTTTCTGTCCCTTTCTCTCAGCCGACATTGACACCAACTGGGCAGCAGCTCTGCTCTATTCGTTTACGTCTTCGTCTGTTTTTCTTCAATTCGCAAAAGTTTTTTGTCCTTTCTCTCCCCAGTCGCTGTGAAAAGAGAAAGAAGGTAAAAAAGCATATCTGTCAGGTTCCCCACTGTTGTGATTGAATTTGTAATTGCTAATTCGAACCCTCCTTTTGCTCTGCTCCCCCTGCACACTCCGTCTTTTTGTCCCCTTTCTTCGAATGTTTGCTGTATTCTTTCTGTGATGCCGCGACTTGATGTCTGGAAGGGAGAAAACGGACCGACACAGCGTAAGTCTGCGGTGTTCATCCAGTGGCGGGGGGACGTGCCGGATGTTGGATCTTAAGGGGCGGGGATCAGAACCGGGAGGGAGAGCGCTGCGGTGCGTAGTAGCAATCTGTCGGGTCGGTTTTTAGTTTCTGGGGTGTAGGGCCTGATGCTTTGTTTACCTGTTTCTTTGTTCGTTCTCTCTTTGGTTGCTCCATTGGCTTTTAGAGGAAGAAGCAACCGTTTGTGAGCCGTCTGTTGTTTGCTCCTATTCTACTTGTCTGTCCATTCACACACTTGTGTCTGTAGTAGCGTTGAGGAATCCATCAGAAGCATTTCTTGCAGTTTGTTTCTTGTCTTGGAAAGCGTCTTTTTCTTCAATGCAGAAGGAAGGTTGGCAGTGGCCTGGTGTCTGAGTTCTATTGGAAGAAAGACGAAGAGAGACCGTGTTCAGAAATGCATCAAGGGACAGAGGGTGGGGGTGGGAAGACAGGAGGCTGCACTATGTACTTGGTGCACTCGGTCAGTCGGCATCAGTCGGGTTGGGTTTTCCTCTCTGTGAATTCTCCAAAATCTAATTCTTTGAATCGCAAGGCCTCGATCATACTTGTATCATATCAGTCTGTTTCGCGCCTCCTCAACCGTCTCTGCTCTCTCTCTCTTCTTCTCTCTGTATCTGTATTTGCACCTTGGACCCTAGCTCTCTGTTTCTCTTTCTCCGTGTTTATGTCTGTGCATGGTGCATGATTTGCGGCAGGCGTCAAAAGCGTTTTGGCAAGCACAAAGCAGAATGCGCTTGAATCTTGTTTTCCGTGTCGTACTGCAACATGAAATTTTCGCATGTAAGCTTTTATTCTTGCATTCCTAGTTGCATTCATTGCTGATTAATTGGCCCGATCACCACTGATTCACCAAGCTGACACCAGCCTGATTTACACTAAAACTAGAGTGTGACACAAATCAAATTGTGACATAATACCCTACACACAAGTATCACTGACACAAAGAATTGTTTCACTTACAATAGGTATGATAAAATAGTTCGAGCATATAAGTTAAGCATGATAAAATTGTTAAATGCTAGGTTAGATAAAAATTGAAGATCTACCATACACTTTCCAAACCCTTTCCCAATCATCTATGCATGGTGGAGGCTCTCCATACCTTTAATAAGATTGAAGTGATCCTATAGTCGCGTGTCAGTCGGGTCCGACTGTCGAGACCTAGCTAAACCTCTGAAGTGACTTTAGTTAAGCCTTTCGATTGTGCTTCCACATTGGTATAGTAGTATAATTCAAACACTCTAACAACCACTTCAGCAGTCTGTATTTCTAATTATTTAATTCAAGATCGATGCGCTTAGGCGGCCTACTAGCCGACTGTAAAAAAAAACTTGAATAGACCTATACTATATATAAGATATATGTCTCTGATTTGTAAATAAAATTTTTAGCTTAGATTTTTAGCACTGGAATAGTATTGCAAGGAAGGGGGCTGGAGGTTGGAATGAGGACTAGCTGCCAGTGTGAATCTGAAAAAGACAAATTAAGGTCTTGTTCTGTTCTACTCTTAGCTCACTTGGCCTCGAATAGGGCAGAGGAGTGCTAGGCGACGCACAGTGGTAAAAAAAAAAAAAGAATAGACATGTCGAGATTTTTTTTTCTTTTTTTTTTGTTTTTAGTCTAGTGGTCAAAGGTCCAAGCAAACTTAGCAAAGGTAGGTTTTGTAGTTAGATGTGTTTTTATTATATGTTTGGCACTTCCAATAAAATAACAGAAAAAAAAATAAAAAAGATTAGGCTTCTCCAGATTTTTTTTTTTCTTTTTTTTTATCACTGTGCGTCGCCTAGGACAAGTGAAGGTAATATTCAAGGTATTCTTAGAAACTGAAGTCTGGAAATGGATTCAGAGTCTTAAAGGTACAGGTCTACGTCTTAGGGTTCAGTAACTGCTGTCACAGTCCTCGAATCTGTCGAATGGACTCAAGGAGGGCGGGACTTCAACCTCAGTATGAATGAAAGACGGCACTTCGATTCTTGATTTTCAATCTCGATATTTTCATGAAACGGAATTGTTGTGGATGCGGTATTTCGATTCAATTCGATTTTTGATTGCATGCATGCATATATGGCAATTATTCAGCTCTGTCAATTAATCGCCGCGCACTATTCGGTTTGACTATTTGGCTTTTTGACTGATTGATTTTATACTGTGCTCAGATTCGGCTACTTCCAGCTACTTCGAATTTAGACCGCACGTTATATTTGGCTTTGGACCCAGAAGACAATTTGTGGTTCTTTTGATATATTGAAGCTCTTACGACTGTTCTGCTCACGCGTATTTCTTTCTTGGCTACTAGTATTTCTCTTTTTCTTTTCTTTGTTTCTTTCTTACCTTTTAATCACTTTTGTTTCTTTTTCTCTTTTTCTAGGACTTTACTTCGACAGAACAGTCTTGCGTCTGTCTGCTTCTGCTCTGCGGGAATCTTTGGATACGGTGCTGTATATAAAGGGAAGGAGGTCGAATGGACATCTGATTACAAATATGATTGAAATATCTTGGTTGTGTTCTTTTAAAGTTGAGAGAGGGTGTTTAAACAAGATAATCGAGTTTTGCATTAATTGTTTCTGCTTCTTGTGCTCTGGGTGCTATGATTGGGCTTATTGCATGCAAGCATAGGCTCTCTGAGCATAGACGCTCAGATAACCATCTTTAAAGCTTCTTGGACCCCTGTTGCACTATACTGTCTAGAGTGTCTGCCTGTCCGTAAAGCAGACATCCTTGCAATTGATGCTTTACAGCTACAATTTGCTCGTTGGTATGGTCGGCTGTTTATATGCAGTCTGCGCTTGCCCTCTCTTTGTGTCTTTAGTCTTCTCCCCATTAGAACTCTCTTCTAGCTACTTTCGTATGGCTGCATGACTAGTGACACTCCTTCTCAATTATCAGAGACATCATCCCTAGTGCTATGTTGCGTGCTTGAAAAGACAGAAGCTGCCGACAGTTCACAAAAACTGGTGAAAGACTAATGAAAAACTGCTTCATTGAGCGTTGAGATAGGCGAACCTCGATTTTGTCCGCTTATTGAGGATATAAACTAGGGTAGACCCTGGGGTACATTCTTATACTAGGCTTTATAGAAAAGTACGTTCAGGGCATGTTCAACGCACAGGCTCTTTCTTTTTCAGGGGCAAAGTGAGACAAACAATAGCAGAAGAATGCATGAAAGTCATTGAAAAAGGTATATGATCCCCTTTTAGCTTTCCTCCTTTAGCTAGACCTAGAGCTAAACACACTCCTTAGGGTCTCCTCTCTAGCACGACTTTCCGTCCTCCCGTCGAATGTATGTCTTCCTCTTATTTAATAAATCCCCTTTTGGTCTGTTTTTCTTCTCTGTCCTAGTCTCTGCCTAGGTCTCTGCCCTTTCTCATTCTACCTTATCAGTGGCTGTTGCTTCAATCTTATAAGAGCTATAAACACTGTTAATTTGTACATTTAACTCTTTTTAGTTCACGAGAAATAGACATCCAAAGTTTAACCTAGAGTTTGACCAAAATAATGGCAAAATTAGTAATTTAGCTGTCCAAATTACTCTAAATTACTCTAAATTACTTTAAATTACTAAGCTAAATTATTTTAAATTACTTTAAATTATTTGTCTAAATTATTTAAACTTGCAGTCTAAGTTGCAGGGTGTCCGAGTCCACTTGGCAAAAAAACTGTGCTACATTCCATAAAATAGCATAATACATGATATAAAGGCAATACCATACATAGAGATCACACCAGCGTCTATAAATATAGAATAAAAAAAAATCAACCCCAGATTTAACTCAATGTTTTTATACCTATACTAAGTTTTATACATATTAGGCAGATATATCAAAATTACTCAGAAAAACATTGTTGTTAACCAAACTGATTTTGAGTTGAACTTGAAAAAAAACCTAAATTCAAGTAGTAGTAAATTGGGGGTGCGAATTGAGAGCTTTGGAATTCTTGGTCCTCACTCAGTCACTGTGGCAATGCATTCACGTAGACATAAAGGTTGTTGTGTTGGTTTTTGCACTTACACCAAGACTTAGGCACAAACACAAAGTCAGAGACTAGGTCAGAGACTGCCTTTACTTTCCCTGCTTTTCTTACTACACCGCCAGTAGTACAACAGTCACGGACAGGAACTCTATCGAGGCGCTTGGCATTTCCACATCAAGGAAAATTTTTAGGGCAGAACATTCTATTTCCCTCAGTCGGTGTATGCTTTCTCAGCGAAAGAAAAGTTCTTCTTCTTGAAGAGCTTGTCTTTGATCACTCTGTGGTCCTTCTTGACGACGAACTGACGGTAATGTCCAGCGACCTTGATCAGAAGTTGATCTCGACCTTTATTATGGGGGTCATGAAAAGAATCTTGATTCTGCCCTCCTCATTGGTGCCCTGAATGAGTTGTTCCTGCTTCTGCACCCCTTGATTATACACGTTCATGAACATCTGCCCTGGGTTCATCTCTTCAAAAGCAGGCATGAAGGCCTGTGTCAGCGTTTTTTGGAAGTATTCACGATCTTTCTTATGCTCTGTATCTGTCATGTCCATTGTGCGCTCGTCGGCCAGATCCCGACCGCTGTCGTTTTTTTCTACATCCAGTTTATAGATGCAGACACAAGAAAAAAGCGTTCATACACTATCATGGTTTCTAAACAGGCCTCTGAGGTTGTATTCATGTGCTGTTTAATATGTCGATCCGCCATTGGAAAGACTAAACGTCAGTGGGAACCACATCTCTTCCTGGTTCAGAACAACACAAAAGTGTATGAGTCCTTGATTGACGGACCTTTCTCTAACTTGATCAGTGCAGCCCTCAGTTTCTTGGCTTTATCGTTGCTGAAGCGTTTCTCAAAAAAGGAATCAAGAAAAGCCTTCTGGCTGTTCATCTCATAATTTTCTGAAGAAAAGAGATAAGTTGAATGTGGCTGACAGTGTCTATCTGGATGTCTTCTGTGCGTATAGTTCAGAAACGGAGAAGAAAACAGTGCTGTATAAAGTGCTGTGTTCTATGCTGTTGAATCAGAGAACAGACAAGAACTTAAAAGGATCGAAACGTTTGCTGTGTAAGTCTCTGGATCGCACAATGTCATACAGTTTGTGACAAAAATATCGATATACTTAATTCAATAAAAAAATAATTCTGATTCTGACATACATGCATGCAATTAATTTTCCCGTACGTATTAAACGCTTAATTGATTCGCACAGAAAAATTAATTGCATGCATGCATGTCAGAATCAGAATTATTTTTTTATTGAATTATATAAGTAGACGAGGGTGGGCGCGCGCTGCGCGCCGACATTGTTATGGTGGGTACTCCCATTGTCAAGTCTGGCGTCGAAAGAGGGACATGTACGAAAGTTCTTCTCTTTCGAGGCATCATGAGCAGCGCATGGGACGCTCCTCTTTTACAACACTATATATGACATTATTACTCAGAGAGACAGGGAACCCGCCAATGAAGATTTATTCAACAATTACCATGCAGTATGCAGATTGAGTTGTACAACTCAAGTGAAGTAAAGTAAACTTGAGTTTCGAAGGAAAATGATGTTCAAAAAGCTTCAGAGTAATTATGGAGGCCAGCTTGTATATAGAGAAATTTTTATGTGTCCCTTCCAGTTGGGCCTGAATGGCAACTATGTGCGTACAAATCACTACTTGGTTATAAGCTAGTAAGATTTGGACATGATTTGGTCCCAAAATGCAAATTTCTGCACAGGTGGTGCCCACGCAGTCATCTCAGACGCGAGTATGGTATAGTAAGATATCGATATTTTTGTCATAAACTGCGTATGACATTGTGTGATCCAGGGACTTACACAGCAAACGTTTCAATCCTTTTAAATTTTTGTCTGTTCTCCCATTCAATAGCATAGAATACAGCACTTTATGCAGCACTGTTTTTTTCTCCGTTTCTGAATCATACGCATAGAAGACATCCAGACAGACACTGTCAGCTACATTCAACTTATCTCTGTTCTTCAACTTAATTCTGAGAGCAACAGCTAGATGCCGCAGTCGACTGCCTCTTCTTCAGAAAATTCTGAGATAAACAGCCAGAAGGCTCTTCTTGATTCCTTTTTCGAGAAACACTTCAGCAACGATAAAGCCAAGAAACTGAGGGCTGCACTGATCAAGTCAGAGAAAGGTCCGTCAATCAAGGACTCATACACTTTTGTGTTGTTCTGAACCAGGAAGAGATGTGGTCCCCACTGCCATTTAGTCTTTCCAATGGCGGATCGACATAAACAGCACATGAATACAACCTCAGAGGCCTGTTTAGAAACCATGATAGTGTATGAACGCTTTTTTCTTGTGTCTGCATCTATAAACTGGATGCAGAAAAAAACGACAGCGGTCGGGATCCGGCCGACGAGTGCACGATGGACATGACAGATACAGAGCATAAGAAAGATCGTGAATACTTCTAAAAAACGCTGACGCAGGCCTTCACGCCTGCTTTTGCAGAGATGAACCCAGGGCAGATGTTCATGAACGTGTATAATCAAGGGGTGCAGAAGCAAAAACAACTCATTCAGGGCGCCAACGAGGAGGGCAAAATCAAGATTCTTTCCATGATCCTTATGACAAAGGTCGAGATCAAGGTCGCTGGACATTCCCGTCAATTCGTCGTCAAGAAGGACCACAGAGTGATCAAAGACAAGCTCTTTAAGAAGAAGAACTTCTTCTTCACCGAGAAGGCATATACCGACTGGGAGAAATAGAACGTTCTGCTCTAAAAATTTTTCTTAATGTGGGAATGCCAAACACCTCGATAGAGTTCCTATCCGTGACTGTTGTACTACTAGCGGTGCAGTGAGAAAGGCAGGGAAAGTAGAGGCAGTCTCTGACCTAGTCTTTGACTTTGTGTTTGTGCCTAAGTCTTGGTGTAAGTGCAAGAACTAGCACAACAACCTTTATATCCACGTGAATGCATTGCTACAGTGACTGAATGAGGGAAAAGAAGATGATAAACGTACGACTAAGAACTCCAGAGCTCTCAATTCACACCCCAAATATAGGCTTTCTTTCAAGTTCAACTCAAAATCCGTTTGGTTTACAAAAGCATTGTTCTAATTAATTTTAATATATCTATCCAATTAATATGTTGCTATATTATACTATAAAAAGTTTGACAAAAATATCGAATTGAAGTTTTTTTTTTCCAAGTTATGTTGTATCTATAGATGTTTAGTATACTAGTTGGAATATACAAAACAAAGCAAACAACTGTTGTCCAATTGTTGCAAAAATATTATAAGGGGTATTATATTCTACTTTATATATCAAGAACTAGAAATAATTTATCGTAATTATATATAGCATTCCCTATATAAAAGTGTACAAAAAAAATGTATAAAAAATTGATAATGATATCAATTTTTTATACACTTTTAATTTTTGATGTCAATTTTTATATATTTTTTTCCGTTAACTATAAAAAGTTAGAAGCTCAAACTGACAACGATTGTAAGTTGAGCTAGTCAAAATACATAAGCCGGAGGCGGATACAGACAGCTACAGGCAGACACAGACAGACGTAGGCAGCCACAGATAGACAAAGACAGACATAGACAGACACAGACAGACACAGAGGGACGCAGATTCAGATAGATGTAAACAGACACAGCCAGCGACAGCAAGACATAAAAAAAGACAGCCAGCAACAAGAAGACAGCAGGAGGGGAGTCCGATAGCCAAGCAAACAACTAAACGCCTGTGATATGGCTGGGGGGGAGGGGGGCCCAAATGCTTGTAACAGGGCGGCCGGCCCTTCCTCCCCCCGCAAGCAGGAGGGGAGGGTGCGTGTACCTCTGAGGGATTGTTGTACGGCGGGGGGGGGGGCCAACCCAAGGCCGGACCCTCCCCCGGGCAGATGGGAGAAGGTCCCCTCACACCCATCCAAAGACACACCCACACCCAACCCCAACCACAGCCCTCCACATCCCCCAACCACATACCAGAACGTTTTTATATAGGTACCATCACGCCCTTCTCACAACTCACCAGGACCCCCCCAACCCCACCACCACCCAGGAGATAGAGATTTGACAAAGCGAGCGTCCCCAAACAAAACTCAGACCCTCTCCCCCTCCGACTCCTTTCCCCCCCCC
>JAHBMJ010001982.1:0-23973 GCA_018398765.1 Chromera velia | reverse complement strand
AGGAATTCTAAGAGCTCCGTCTCTGAGAAATGCGGCGGAAGAGGGGGTTCATTGAAGTCCTCCTCGTTATCATCTCTCAGGTCACCTGCATCCGTGGCGATCTGATCTCCACCTGATTCCCTCATTGGGTTGCGGGCCTGGGCATATTCCATTCCCCACAGCTCTCCTAAGAGTCAACACGTTGACTCTTTCCTTCGCAGATATTCAAGACTCAAGTCCAAACGCTGACCCGTGATCTCGTAGTGCAGGTTGTCAGCCGCAACCTGTGATAGAATTAAAAAGAAAAGAAATGAGACCATCACGACTGTAGGGGGAAAAGAGGGGAAAACAGAAGAAACGAGACCATCAATGTCCATCATGAGACCATCACGGCTGAAAGGGGGGAAAAGGGCTGAAGGGGGGAAAAAGAGAAGAAACGAGACCATTAATGTCCATCATGAGACCATCACGGCTGTAGGGGGGGAAAGAGAAGAAAGGAGACCGTCGCAGGGGCAGGGGGAAAAGAGAAAAAACATTTTACTCACCAGTTGGGCGAGGTCTGCCGCCTCTGGAAAGAGCCCCCCGTTCTGTCTGATTCGATCGCCTGTCCACTTCGTCAGGCTGTCGAGGAGAACTTGTTGAAAGACCTCGTCCGACAGTGTGGAAGAGTAGAGCGCCCTCTTCAGAAAAGAATGCAGAGACTCCAGCTGTGAAGTAGACCGAACAGTCTGCCACACGCTGAGTGCATACTTTTCGTCCCCTTTCCCCCTCCACAATTCCTTCTTGACTTCCCAGTAGAGAGAGACGCTATGCGGATCTGACAAACATCCGTTCCTCATGTGTTTGAGCTGCTCCTCCCAGATCGCCTCCATGTGGTCGGTGAAAAGCAGGACACCGCTGTAGGACTTTGTCTTGAAGATATCGTACACGACCTGCAATGCATATGTGTAAGGGAGGGGGGAAGAGATGGTAAGAGTGAGAAAGAAGCTCTGCCTAGGGGCGCCTAGGGGTCTGTGGATCTTTGTAAGGGGAAGGGGAAACTAGAGGGGGAAAGGGGAAGACCAGACTCACTTGAAGGCGCCGTTCGAGTTCTGCAGGTTGAGGAATGAGTCTTCGGACGTATCTGCGCAGGTCCTTCGCCGCATAGAGATCTCCCCGCCAGCCAACAACCGTCCAAACACAATTGGTCGAGGCCCAGGTACAGGCCCAGGGTGAAGAGACCAAGAGAAAAGGGATGGACGTGGTTAAGGAGACAGCTAGGTGCGGGACTTCTGATTTTCAAGCAACAGATGAAAAAAAACAGTAAATGGGCAGACGGGGATTCCCTGCTCCCAGCGAGGAAGGGGGACACTGAAACAGCAAAGAGACAAGTGTGGGGATGTTTCTGAAGTCGGTGACGGAGCCTTTAGCTGGAAGGGGGAAGTCGTCGTGATCGAAGACCAGAGCCTGGCAGACTGAAGATCAGAGTCGCGCGTCGAAAATTGGAGCCGGAAATCAGAGGTGTATTTTGTCGCGACCATGCCTTAGAAATGATCGATCCGCTGTTGTTCGTTAAAGACGCGATCGATCATTCGGAGACGACGTCTTCATGCAACGACAATTGTATAAGTGTTGTCAGATGTTGTCAGACTTTGTATGTCAGAGACTGTTCGATCTGCCATGCAGACTGTATATATGACTGCCTAACTGCCGGGTGCATTGAGTCATTGCCTGTCAGCTTTGATTACTCCATACACATTGCCATTCGCTTGGCACCTTGGTCTTTCGTGCCTTTCAAATCAGTCAGTCTTGTTTGAAGATGAAGTTCGCTGGCCTCTCGTCTCTCTTCAGTGCCATCGCTGTAGGGTTCGGCAGCGCCACTGAGGAACCGCAGCCCCCCCGCTGGGCTGACCAGTGGAGTGCCGAATTCACTGAAAGAATTGAGCTGGTCAATGGAACAGAGTCAAAGGTGCGTAACCAGAACCATGGAAGGTGGTTTTACGATTGGCCGAACAGACAGTCCAGGTTCGATCATGACTCCGGACATATGAACAACTTCTGTAGGAGGGGTGCCAACGGACGTGTCTCTGACGCTTTGAAGCCAGACAACGACACTCAGAGCTGCAGACTTTACTTCGATGCCTCGGAGAAGATGTTCGTCTCGTACCCCGACTCCGGGTTCTGTTGTGAGCTCTGTGCTGGAGGGCTGGGGTGTACTATCCTGCTGCCCTCCTGGGTGTCCACCGGAGTGTATGAGGGCAAGACAGAGGCTGAAGGACGGACCTGCGATGTCTGGCACGCGAAAGGGGCAGTTGCCGGTCAGTGGACGCTTTGTCCTCAGTGACGCACGCACAAAAACACCGTCTCGTCTGTGGTGTTTGCTTTTATGAGCAGTGCCGATCTGTACTCTTCAGCAGACCTCTCACTGTTCTCCTTGGTCTCCTTATACTTGACAAGCTCTCTGAAGTTGCTCTCTTGTCTTGGTGTGTGTGTGTGTGTGTGTGTGTGTCGCCCGTGCATGCGTGCGTGTGTGCGTGTCCTTCTTTCCCTTTCCCTCTCTCCCTCCCTCCCTCCCTCCCACCCACCCTTCCTTCCTTGCTTCCTTCTTTCCTTCCTTCCCCCTTTCTTCTCATTGTCCGTCTGTCTTTCTTTGCCCCCCCTCTCTTGGCTTAGTGTCTGTATCAGCCCTGCAAAGTTCCCCTCCCTCCCTTCCGGATAGATTTGCTTCCTGCCCCCCTTCAGCTGTTTCTTTCCAGCCAACACTGCTCTCTCTCTCTCTCTCTCTCTCTCTCTCTCTCTCTCTCTCTCCGTCCTGCATTCAGAGCCTCGACTTCCTTCCTTTCTTCCTTCCTTCCTTCCTTCTCCTTGCTTCAAAGGACCTCGTGTAAGCGCTTCTAACTTGCTTGCTTGGTCATCATGAAGAAAACAAGAATGAGAGATGTTCAGCTCATTGGACTCATGAATGACAACCGGCTGAGTGAACCGGCCCGTGCGTGTGTGCCAACGATTCCTCTTGGACGGTTTACCGGAAGGAAATGAAATGAGTGCCTGCCGAAGAGATCGAAATAATTGACCAGGGAGTTCTGGTCACGCACAGTGTCGAATCGGATCGAGCTGTAAGTACAAACAAACAAATAAAGCGGTGCACTGGAGACTGACTTAAAGAGTCTCTGAGTATGTGTGATCACTGGGTAGTCCGTTGTTTCCATATTTTGCAGAGTAGTGTCTGCTGTGGAGAATTCTTTCCTGTACTGGGGGTGGCAGAGAAACGATGATCGATCAACGAACTGTATTCTCGTGAGCGTTTTCTCCTTTCTCTCCTGACTGCATGTGTCTGCAGAGGATTATTGGATGGAGGACTCGAAAGGCGTCCCTTGTCGGTACCAGGAGACATTCGGGAATCCAGTGAAATTGCGTCACACTATCCAATTCCATAAGAATTCTTATGTGAGGGGTCCTGAGGCAGTGAGCAGGTCTGACATCTTCACTGTGCCTGACGGGTGCGAGGCGAAGTGCTTGAAGCCCTGGCCACCCGTGGGTCCCCCTCCCTCCCGCGGAGCTCTTCGTGGAAGTGACGTGATGATCGTGCGAGGGGAGGAAGAGAGGCTGGTTGTGCAGTAAATTGGACACACAGCGAGAAGAATGGAAACGGCAAAGAAGATTTTAATGAAGTGAGAGACGAGGGGGGGGGGGGGGTGATCTGGAGACTGATTGATAGCTCCTCTTGATCGATTGATTCTCTACTTCTTTTTTCTTTGAATTAGCCGGAGAGACCACCCGGAGACTTTCATCGCTGTGAATCGGCCACTCTAACTGGTGCTCCGCTTTGTCGATAGACACACACACATACCCACACACACAGACGGTTAGAGCGCAGCCGAGGTACGTCCCTGGAGGGACAATGGGACAGAGCCACCTGAGGACAAAAGTGGGGGAGCGTGCTCAAGAAGGAGAAGGAGACTAAGGGAGCGGGGAGAGAGAGAAGCTGTGAAGGGAAGGGAGAAAAAGGAAAGCAACGCGAAAAAGAAAGTAGGCTGGTCAGACTCGGAACCGGCTCTCTTCGATCGAGCAACGAATCTCATGAAAGAAACAATGAAAGAAACAGTCTCGATTAGGTTTCTTTCTGCACGCATGAAGATCGGCGTCTTCTCTTCTCCTCTCATTCTTCCGTTGTTTTGGTGTAGGAGAGAGCGAGAGAGCTGAGTCGGACTTGCGAACATGTTTCATCTTCTACTTCAGCAATGTTTAGGGAAAGAAGGGAGAACGAGGATCGGAACGAGAGGGAAGTGAAAGGGACAGATTCTGCAAAAACCGCAGAAGTAGTAGCAAGCCTTAGGGCTCACGGAAACGCAGAGGCCTACAGGGCATGGTTTGCAACAGCCTCTGTACTGTCTCTCGATTCTTTGCAGCCGCCTTTAGTAGTAGTAGTTGCAGTATGAAGTCTTTGATCGGTGTCACGGGTAGTCAATGTGTGCCGGCGTAACACTGTTCACTGTTCAATTTTGAATTGAACTCATTCGCTAACTGAATCTTTAAAGTGACGAGGTCTAATGAACATGTACGATCATATTGTTACCGTATAGTTTTTATTACATCAGTGGGTTAACTCGAGAGCGTTCTGCATAATGATTATCAATGTCATTAGTGGAGATTGACATGAATAATCATTATCAACTACAGCTTAAAATGTATAATGATTATCAATAAATAATTATTTTTTCTAATAATCATTATTGATTTTAGGTTAAAGTAGGTAATGATTATGAATGTTAATCTCCACTAATGACATTGATAATCATTATGCATAACGTTCTCAAGTCACCAGAAAGAATGAACTTCTGTCTTGAGAGTAATGATTTTGTTGTCAATAATTATGGAAGCTGCTGATCATTCTCAAGCTGCAAGCTCAGCCCACTGCCAATGGCCTGCCAGTCGCAGCTCTTCTCAAAAGCAGCGCTTCTCGGACAAAAGGAGAAGCAATGCAAGCATCAATCTTTCCATCTTTCCACATCTGACACAACTCTTTCTGCACCTCCTCTCTCGTCTTCACTGTCTTCATGCTGACGGAACGAAGGCTTTTGCTGATGGAAGGAAGGAAGGAAGAAAGAAAGGAAAGAAGGAAGGAACGAAGGAAGGAAGGAAGGAAGGATGGAAGGGAGGCAGGAAGAAAGACAGGAAGGGAGGAAGGAAGGAACGAAGAAAGACAGGAAGGAAGGAACAAAAGAAGGAAGTAAGGAAGGAAAGAAGGATGGAAGGAAGGAAGGAAGGAAGGAAGGGAGGCAGGAAAAAAGACAGGAAGGGAGGAAGGAACGAAGGAAGAAAGACAGGAAGGAAGGAACAAAGGAAGGAAGTAAGGAAGGAAGGAAGAAAGACAGAAAGGAAGGAAGGAAGGAAGGGAGGAAAGATGGAAGGAAGGAAAGGAGGCAGGAAGAAAGACAGGAAGGGAGAAAGGAAGGAAGGGAGGAAGGAAGGAAGAAAGACAGGAAGGAAGGAAGGAAGGAAGGAAGAAAGGAAGGAACGAAGGAAGGAAGGAAGGAAGAAAAGAAGGAAGGAAGGAATAAAGGAAGCCTTAGGAAGGAAGGAAGGAACAAAGGAAGGAAGGAAGGAACAAAGGAAGGAAGGAAAGAACAAAGGAAGGAAGGAAGGAAGGATGGAAGGAAGGACGGAAGGAAAGAAAAAAGAAAAGAAAAAAAGAAACAAAGGAAAGAAGGACGGAAGGAAGGGAAAAAGAAGAAAAAAAGGGAAAGAAGGAAAGAAAGAAGAAGAAAAAATGCAAGGAAGGAAGGAAGGATGGAAGGAAGGAACTAGAGGAAGGAAGGTCTTGCTAAGGAAAATGTTGTATGGATGAGAAGAGAGGAGAAAAAAGAGAAACGTCGAGCTGAGGAAGGATACACTCACTGCTTGTGCTGTGGAACTGATGATGAGTCTGCTTTTTGTCAGCACGAGCTAGGGCCCGTCTCACGAAGGAAAATATTTGCGTCGCTGTTGTGTGGATGGGAAGAGAGGAAAACGAAGAGAGACCTTAAGTTGGGGGAGGATACACTCACTGCTTATGCTGTGGATCTGATGAGTCTGCTTTCTGTCAGCACGAGGGCCCGTCTCACAAAGGAAAATATTTGCCTTGCTGTTGTGTGAATGGGAAGAGAGGAAAAGAAAGAGAAGCGTCGAGCTAAGGAAGGATATACACTGCTTATACTGTGGAACTGATGATGAGTCTACTTTCTGTCAGCACGGAGGCGCGTCTCACAAAGGAAAATATTTGCCTCACTGTTGTATAGATGGAAACAAAGGAAAAGAAAGAGAGACGTCGTTGGGGGAGGATACACTCACTGATTGTGCTTTGGAACTGATGATGAGTCTGCTTTCTATCAGCACGAGGGCCTATCTCACGAAGGAAAATGTTTGCCTCACTGTTGTGTGGATGAGAAAAGAGGAAAACGAAGAGAGACGTCGAGCTGGGGGAGGATACACTCACTGCTTGTGCCGTAGAACTGGTGAGAAGTCTCCTTTCTGTCAGCACAAGGGTCTGTCTCGCCAAGGAAAATGTTTACCTCACTGTTGTACGGATGGCGGATCCGGAGAGAAGAAACGAGAGAGACATCGGGCTGTCTGTCTACAAACACAACACACTGTGCAAACATGATATGCAGTGTCAATGGTTCGAGCGACTTTCATTTCTGCCTCAAAGTCAGGTTGACAACCCGACAGGAGAAGGTTGCTTTACTCTGAGAAAAACAACAAAAAGGATACACTCTCAAAAATCTGTGGAGACGAGCGAGGGAAAAATCACAGCTGCACTGAGACCAGCATACTGGGGGGAAAGGGGTGGAGCTATATACAGCTCTGCAATGTACAACGGAAATACTTGAATCTCCAAGCAGTTCAGAGCCAACTTAATTGAGAAGTTTAGAGTTACTGAAGCAGTCGGCTCGTCGCGGGTCCCGAAAAGCAGATGCATGCCAACCTCAGGAAAAAAGTCCCGCAAAGCAGTTGCATGCGAATTTCAGGAAAGTTAGGCCGCGGTGGCCACGGAAGGTATGCAGTGCATGCATGTACCCTGCACGCCGGCCCGCGGCCCATGCTGCACAGTCTGCATGATTCGTCTGATTGTCTGACCTTCATGCAGATTGTGGCCTCTCTGGCTCAAACGGTGTGACAAACACCAGCTGTGAGTAATAGTAGTAGAGGAATAAAGTGTGATCGATCATAAAGTGCATGTGATCAAGATGTATAATGATTATTTATTTTGATAATAATTACTCATTATGATAATCATAAAGGGCTTAAAGTCTCTTTAATACATAATGATTATTTAAATTGATAATCATTATACATCCACCCTATAATGATTATCAACTTAAGTAATGAGTGAATAATCATTATTGAGTTAACCCACTGATGTAACTTTTTAACAGTTTAAAAGACTGAACTAGAGACTTCAAATTATAAGTACCATTATCCTACTATAATCTTAGCTGCGGACCTAGCAATTTCCTATAATTATCTTTCCTACTAGTATGTTACGTATATATAAGAGTATACATCATACATGCCAGAACTTTTCAATTCTCTAGTCAATTCCAAAAGAGTATTCGATGAAGTTGGTCTGGTGTTTCTTTTCCATATCTAGTTCCATGCAGGTTGCTAGCTAGGTATTGCTAGGCAGATTGAGCAAATCTCAAACAGTGTATTAAAGCTGACCCTAGGCATGGTTTATACATAAATACATACATTAAATTATGTCCATCAAGAATATATGTATGTATGTATATATGTAATATATGTAAACTAATGTTGTAAAAGTTATTTTCAAAATGAAATTCCTGACAAAGCCTGAAACAATGCCACTGAAGTTTCTAGTGAAGTTCTAGGTCAACTTTATATACTAGTTTGTATAGTGAGTTTAATAGTTAGTCTGTTACTATATACTAGTAACAAAGCTGGTGTATGATAAACTAGGTGATAAATAAGGAGGAGACTATAACATTTCATACAAAAAGCTGCCAAAAAAACTTCAAGTAGGACAGCTGTGATTTTAAAAAACTTGCAAGCCCGTTCTGGCTTCAATGAGCTCTACTTTCTGCTTTGTTAACAGAATGTATCCTGCTAAGAAAGACATTGCGTCTTCTGGAGCTTCTACGTAGGAGGCCCCCTCACAAACCCCAGCAACATTCTCCATTAGAAATTGCTTAGACCAGTCTTTTCTCTGAGATGGCCGCGCAGATGAATTTCTCTCCTTCTCACTGAGTGAAACGAGATTGCAAGGTCCCTCACCCTTTCTCACCCTGTACGCATATCTCACCCCTAAATCACACACTGTACATTTGCTTTGTCTTAGAGAGAAAGCTGAGAGGCCGAGGCTTAGCATCTTAGAGGCAGTTCCTCTATTGACTTAGATTTTCTCTCACCAGGCGCAAAAGTGAGTCAACCGTTTTTTTTTGACTTCTTTCTGCTTCAAAATGTCGGATTCGGAAAATGAGATGGAAATTATTTACTGGGATCCTCTAGAAGGGTTTGATCCAAAAGACGGTACCAAAAATCACCGTGTCCCCCCGGATTCCTTCTTCCACGGCCGTAAGCCCTCCAAGAGAGAGAAAGGCTGGATCCAGCACAAGCGATTGAAGCTGACTCCCACCGGCGCCTACATCATGGCCATCATTGAAGGCTTTGAAATTGACGATGTCTTTGATTTGACTTTTGACTGGTTTCAGAAGCGAATCTTCTCTGTGTACACCACCGAATTGAAAGAGGCAGATAATATTAGACTGTGTCGCTGCCTGACTGATGGCGGCTTTACCAACAAAACGTGGTCGCCGAACAAAAAATTCTGCCCTATTGCAGTTTCCCACCAAAAAGAAAAAGGAAACAACGAGGGTGGGGAAACAAAGAAGCAATCTCAAAAAGAGATCGATACAGAGAAGTTGGAGGGGTACAAGATGGAGGTGTGGGCGAAAATGAAAGAGAAGGCCGATGGAGTTCACTGCAAGAAAGCGTCTGTCAGAGAGGGATACCAGAAACTGATTGTAGAAAGGAAGAGGGCAATGAAGGCCAAACAGGGAGACCCATTTGCTTGCCGTCTCCTGAGCGGGACGGGCCATACAGTGGCAGTAGAAATAGAATGTGTGAAGAACTGTAAAGGCAGCGTTTTCACAATTCACAAGGAGTCAAACTCAGGTGAGTGGATTCTCGCCGGCGTGACCCAGCACCTAGACAGATGCAAGAAGCACAACGAGATAATGAAGGATGAATATCATATTTACACAGAAGCTGAGGCAGAGACAGAGGAAGTTAAAATCAATACAGAGAATGTTCAGTTCCGTGGTATAGGATTTTATGTCCCTGAGAAGAAAGAGGGTGAAGAGAAAGAAGGGGGGGAGATCGAAGATGAGGAGGAGGATGATGATGAGTTCGAGGGCTCCTCGGACGAAGCCTTTGAGAGCAAGGATGAACGGTCTTGCGCATCTGATGAAGAAGATGCAGATGAGGAGGACGAGAAAGAAGGAGACGAGGATGAGGAGGATAAAAAATCGGAGGACGACGATATGCAGACCCTCCTTGAAGATGTAGCCGAGACCCTCGAGGAGGGGTGGGGTGCACTCTACAAGGACGGGGTTCTGTATTTTGCAGGCGAGGACCAGCTGATTAATGGCTCTGATGAAGGTGCCATTGCCACGCACTCTGCCAAATTCGGCAAGGTTCTGTGGTTCATTCCCCAGGTCCATCTTGCCTAGGTAGATGGGAAGCCCACAATCGCAGAAGACGCAAAGCACATATTTTCTTTTGAAGAGAAGACTGGTATGATCACTGCAGTGTGAAGAAGGGATAGAGGCTGTCAGTGAGATAGAGGTAGATAGAGGGCCCTTGAGAATTGATAAATCGACTGCCAATTAGTGACCATGTTTGATTTGATTATATTTGATTTGATTTGATTTGATTTGATTTGAGCTTCAACCTCAAATATTTGATATTTGAGGTAAGATTTGAGGTTAACCTCTTAGGGTTCCTCACTGAGTCACTGACTTACTGTCACTCTGATCATTTTTCTCATGACAATAGTTATCAGAACATTTCTGATGTGTGTTTCAAAAATTTAAAAAAATATATATAAAATTATAACTTATCAGTTCCGTAAAAAAAATATGCCTGTGTGGCAGTGTATATACACTAGTCACTGAGACTCACTCTAGTACTAATAGAGATTAAGAACGTAAAATTAATAGATTTGAAATTGTATATGACTTTTTGTTGATACGATAAAGTTAGAGCACGTACCAAAATTGAGGTGACAATCACTCAGCTTTATGGTACTTCCTTTTCCTCTTCTTCATGATCACTTTCTTCAATGTGAATCGAATCGATCGGTGGTAGGAGCTGCTGAGAGCTTTTTCTCTGGCTTTTTGGCTTTCCAAGAGTGGGTGCTCCTGGGCTTCTATTCGGTTGTGGAGAGATGACAACGGGGTGAGACGGAGAACCGCGCACACGTTTGCTATTGCTGATTGATGAGGTGGGTTTGAAAAGAACTGGTTGCTGCTGCTGCATACTCACAGCCACAAATAGTTTCTCCTTCCCCCTCGGCTCCTTGTATTTTCACCTGACACTGAATCACATTTGCCCCCTTTTGCACGGACCATATTTTTTTTGCGTACCCGGCTCTAAAAACAAATGCCTCCTTCTTCCCGTTCGACCCTATTGGATTGTGTGACATGTCTTTACGGGGTGTAAAATGTTTGTAGACGCTCAAAAAGGGGGCCGCAAAGATGTTCCAGCACCAGAAAAGTCAACACAGCTGTTCGGAAAAACATTCAGCTGATCGGTTTACCTCTGCATAAAGTAAAAAGGGGTGAAACGTCAATTTCAATGCAGCTCAAAACTTTCTTTTTTGAGAGCAAACCATTAAGATTTAGGTTTTTTCATTTGAATCAGCATGCGTGATGGATCGGTACTTACAAAAATTTTTTTGGGACCTTCATATTTGAGGTTGAAAGTCATATTGATCAAATATTTGATCGTATTTGATAAGTCTTTAAACACTAAGTCCTCCCTGACTGGATATTAATGTGAGCTTAATCCTTACCTCAAATCAAATCAAATCAAATCAAATCAAACATGGTCACTACTGCCAATAGAATTTTACATACAAAGTATATAATTTATATTAGTGTGTATATGTTACTAGATATTTTATTAAAAGTAATTTAATAATGAGTTGATTACTCTACTATTTTTTTTTAATGATGTTTATATACATTGTATATACATTATATTCTCTAAGTCCAGAATATATGTAAGAATGTATGCATATATAAACCATGCCTAGAGGTGACCTCCGCCGGTTTTCCGGCAGTGGACCACAGATAAAACCTGGAGTATCAATGTTACACCAGACTATATAGTTATATGTTATAAAGTATTATTTCTGTGTATATAGAAAGTACTAATAAGTCTTATAATACATACCAGAATACATATAATATTATTGGATATTATAATTTATAAAGTAACAAAAAAAATTTAAAATGAAAGTTAATCTTGACTAGGGATAGCTATCGTATTGTATCGGTATCGAATTAGTATCGTATTGGAATTTAAGGTTCTCAAAAAAGGGGGTATCATCGATAATTTCGATACTGACATAAAATTTTTAGCGTACGAGGCTAAAACTTAGTGCAATGTTAAACGGTATCATTTATAAAACTGTAAACTTTTTGTAAAAATCTCATGTTTTTAAAAAGTCAACTTTACTTAGAAAATGGGTTCCGAAACGTTCAGAAGGCCAAACTATAAGGGGGGCTTCGCCTCTCTAACTCCTCCCTTAAAAAGAGTCAACATATCATGAGATTGACAATGACTTCATCAACACATCGTTCCTGGAAATCTTATGCCAGACACAAACTGTTAGACTCGATTTTATTCTGATGTGTGTGCCAAAATCACCTAAATGCAAGTGAATGCATACAAAATTTATAGCAAAACACAGATATCCACATACTATTCTGCACTCACGAAAGAACTATATAGATTTGCAGCACAAAGAAGAAAGAAAAAACAAGCTACGCAGCAAGCAGCTTAGATTGGACTCTCTTGAGTGACGTGGTGGTTGATACTCAGCGAGCGGAGTGAAGAGAAAAGTGAGGTCAAAGGTCTGATAGTGTGCAACGGTCTGTATGCTTATCTGTATGTGTGTGCATCTCCATAAAAATCAACCAATATACAAAACGGCCAGCTGAGACTTCAAAGCTGCAACAGTTTAGCGGAATACATCCATGGTAAGACACTCCTTAGCTTTCTAGACTTTGGGGAAGCCCTCTTCTTCCTCTGCGGAGCGGGTACATTGTCAAGTAACAAACTCACCGGTCGTTCCAGGGAGGGCAAATCCCTAGGCAAATCCAGTTCCGGAAAAACAAAAACAGCACTGCTTACGGTATTAGGAGTTCCTTCTGCGGTATTAGGAGACCAAGATAAACACGTTAGACTACAAAGGTTCCCATAAGGAAACAGATAGACGGTCCTGGTGTGTGTTTTATGATTCACAGGGTGTGAAGACCAAACCGTTGCTGGAAGCTAGGTCAACGTCGAAAAACGAGCAGCGAGTCGCCAAGTGGCAAGCTTTTATAAAAAATAAAGTCATCAGAGGTATGTTCAGTGGTTGAACATCCGTGAACATCAATGGTAAAGTGGCAAGCTTCAACGGCAGAGTATGGATGTCACCAAATAACAGTGGCCTCACTCATGACATCTCGTGACTGACCTTTCCGAATCTCAGTTTGCCCATGTTGACATCCTGGTCAATCTGGTCACTCTTAAAGCTCCAAGACGGCACAAAAAAAAAAAATAATACTGTGGAAAGACGATCCTTAGACTACTGTCCTTGAGCTGTTTAGACGTTGGCTAGTAAGCCAACTCCGACAGGGCAACAACGGGTCAAGCAACTCTGTATGCTAAGGAAACAAAATTTCTATCCGCTTGACGTTTATAATAATATGCCCACATCTTATCTTGTTTTTTCCCCTTCTGGCTGTTATGATGCTTTGATTATCCAGAAGCGGTTTTGTTTAGAAAACAGAAATGATGAAGCTCTATTAGATCGGGTGCAGTGTACATGCAGTCTTGTCTTGAAGCTAAGTCGGGCTGTTCTGGCCGCTGAGGCTGAATTAATTCAGTGAGCCGGTTCTGCATTCATCCATATGCATAAAGCCGGTTGGGGACGGTATACGTGTTACTGGGCCCGGCCGCGCCCGGTTTTCGAGCACCGAGGCCTGGCCCGGCACGCGCCTTGCCACATAGTAGCCCAGCTAGTCCTTCATAAGCTCTAAGCAGGCCGATACTAACCGATACTCGGCCGCTCGAGAAAGAACCAATAGTCGACACTTCGATACCGATACCGATACGATATTGATACGATAGCTATCCCTAATCTTGACGTCAGACTAGTACGTCTGACTATAATATGACTTTATAGTTTTAAAACACTTTGCAGATCATTCCTCATCGTATATAGGCTACATGCGTACTGTTTGTATTGCATGGAAGTTACCATTAAGCCATATGTTCGTCGTGCCAAACTTCATTTTCCTCATACGTTGCAGGGCCAAAAGCAACGTCTAAAATCTCATTGATTCTACCTCTTCCTTTCTGCGGCTTGTCAACTCCCGACACCACCCGTTTCTTTTTGCGTTCTCTTTCTGATACACGTCGAATTAAGAAAAGTTCCCATGAATGCGAATCTAACCTCAGACCATCAGGCACATTCTCATCCTCAAGGGACCATTTTGCGTCTAAGCCCAAGCCGGTATTTCTAAAGTACCTGTCAGCCAAATCTGTTTGCTCACTCCAATCTTCCGTTGACTTCAGCCATTCCTGTAACCAATCTGCCTTTAGTTTCATATTCCGCTCTTCTGCAAAATCGAACAAGTCCTCTGTGGTCGGGATTCGCCCCCCCCCCTCTCCTTTCTCCATCTGCCTTTCACGCGCACCACCAAAAATCTCACTTAACCGAGTCAGAAGGTCTGGGCGTACATTTTCTTTAAATTGTTTCATCTCCTCAAAAACATCAAGCGCAATGTCTGTACCAGCGTGAGGGCCTTCGGGGGCTCTCGCAGCTGATTTCAATACACCGAAATACGCGTGCATGTATTCCTTCAGTTCCCGTCGTTCCATTTGTTCTGGACAGGCTTTCAGCCCCCCTCGCTGGAAGAACCGATAAAGCTCTGCACCCAGATCCCCTCGAGAGGGATCTGACGAATCCGCCAAACATTTTAAAACCGCTTTCACTTGCTTTGCGTCAGGTTCGATACCCTTCTCCCTCATTGACCCCAACGCCCACAAAGCCTCGTCCAAGGCTGCCCCCCCCGATCTCCGCATGCTGCACGCTAGCAGAAAACTGGAGAACAATTCTGGGCCATCTGTCTCCAAGTAACCCCTCTTGCAAGCCTCCTTGAAAAAACGGGAAGCGAGATCAAACTGCCCCACTACTCCCACGCAGGAAACCATAATTGCGTACAACCTCCCATCCTCCTTCCCGTCTCTACGAATATCGTCCCATACTTTCAACGCATGTCTCCAAAACGTCAATCCATGCTCTTGTTTTTCCTCTACGCTGCTCATTTTGTAACCTCTACGCTGCCACATGACTGTGGCATCTAACCAAAGGGAAAACGCCTGAGAACGTATCGCTTCTAATACATGTCCGTACAATTGAGCGCTTTTCTCAGCTCCCACCTTCCCCATGCCCTCGTACACTTTCAACATCGCCTCCACTCTACTTGCCTGATCTGATGTCGCTCTCTCTTCTGGTCCTCTCCCTGCTTTCAACAACGTCCACATCAATGCCTCCCATGCAGACGGAGTCATACCCTCTGCCCCTACACTCTCATACACCCACATTGCGGATTTCCATTCCCGCTTCCACCCATGTTGCAGACTTCGAAACAAAGACTCGACCCCCCCCATTCTGAGGTACACACGGACCTCTGTGTACTCCACAAGGAGCTCGGGATCCAATGTCCCTGTGTGCTTTTCCAACAACGTCTCTATCGTGTCTAAAATCTCGACCAAAACAGAAAAATCTCCATCCCCCCACTTCTCTTTCATCATCAACCCAAAAATCCACAAAGCCTGTGACCCCCCCATCCCCCACTGCGCGAGCGGTTTCAAAACCTTCAGTGCATCGCGGTAAAATTCCGGTGAGCCGCGTAGGCCCAGCCGGTTTTTTTCGTCAAACAAGTCAAGCACTGTGGGGGTCTCCTCACCCGGCCACCCACACGCGGCTGCGTGCATCAAAGCCGCGAGGTGACTCTCCCTGGGAACCAAATTAAAAGAAGCTTTCATGAGTCGGAAATAAGCAAGGGAGCTCTCCATCACGGTTCCCGGAGGCAGACCGGAAAGCGACCACAAAAACTGAGCTGCCGTCTCATCATCCGGCTGAACTTTTTGAAGCCTCATGTCCTCAAACACACTGATGGCTGCGGTCGAGTCTGGCTGCCCCTCTGCAAATCGGGCCCCGGCAAAAAGGGACCTATAATGGGCCGTTGTGCGGGGAAGTGATAACGATCTCATCAACTCAAACACCTCCTGCATTTTATCCCACCTGGCGTCATCATCAGACCCCAACAAACATCTCAGCAAACCTGCAGTCATACCGCTATTCATCCGAACCCCCTCTTCCCTCATCTTCTGAAACATCCCCCATGCCATACTTCCACACGCCTTCGCTGGCGCCTTTGTCAAGGCCCAGAAGACCGCAGCGTACGCTCCCGCATCCCGAGGTATCTTTTTCTTCTCCATTTTCTCAAACAAACGTACTGCCTTCGACCAACCCTCAGGCTCACATCTCGCTGTGTGACTGATGGTATAGGCATACAGGGAACGGACCCTGTCTGAAGGCTCCCCGTCTGCCGCCTCAATGTCCTCCAACAACCTCTGGAGACTCTCTGTGGCTGTGGAACGAAACGAGCGACACGCAGCACTGGCAACGGCAAGGATTACATCCTCACTCGGCTTCCCCCCCAGCTTCTTGATGTCCAGATAGAGGGCCCACGCAATGGAGAATGCAACATCCCTCGCCCCTGCTGAAAGGGGTGGGCGCCTCTTGGAAAGAGCCAGTAGAAGGCGTTCGCAAGTCTCAACCTCTCTGGGTATCTGGCGCTTCCTCATCTGTGCATACAGAGAGATGGTCTGGTTGTAAGCGCCCTCATCTGTCTCCCATCTCCCCAACAGAATTCGAAGAGACTCATTGGAAACTTCCAATTCGTCTGAGCTCTTCTCTGCAAGTGCAAGCAGTTGAGTCTTCCCGTGCGCGTGTCCGATAGAAAAATGGAATGGGGGGACATGTCGAAAAGACTCATTTGCAAACAGAGGACTGCCTCGCGGCAGGTGTGAGAGAGAGGGCAATGTGAAAGACGGCACTCGAAGTAAGCTGCCGAATATTAAAGCAATACAGAGGACGAATGCAGCGGTCATACCACCCTACTACTAAACCTTAAGATCGATCAGAGAAAGGCGACAGGGAAGCCTTCCTACATCTTCACGTCTCCCATGAAGAAGCTCGGCGCTTCAGCAGAAATCATGCAGCAACCGGGCTAAGATGTCATGGGAACACTGCAGCAAGCTGAGGATACTACAGAAGGACTTCAGAACAGCTCACTTCGTCGGTTCTCCGTCATTTCTTTAAAGTCTTTTGGAGCTATTCCGCGTCTCCGTCACGAAGAAGATCCTGCTTGCACTGCATGGACGTACCGGCCTGCACTGTGCGAGGCATGCCGGGGCCCGCGCCGCGCTTTCGCGCTCAGTGCATGCATGCCGGGGCCCAGGGCCTCGGTATCTGTCTAGTTCAGACGTACCCCCTACGCGTTCCGGCAGAAAAAATGTTACATTGTTTTATTACAAAAATAGAGACACACACCTCTCAAGAGTACGTGCGGTAAGTCCGTCTGCTTTGCCCTCCGAGGCGACATCCACATGCATGAACAACCAAAGAGGCCCCAGAAGATTTCCACATTTTACATAAACTTTTGCGCGGATCACAGTAAACGTTTAACCATTCTAGGAGCTTTTTAGCTGTCAAACTCTATTAATCAACTCTCCCTACATCACCACATATCTAGCAAACTCTTTAATCCACCCATACCTCCCTGAACCTAAGTGCTATTTGAAAAAATATAATTAAGATGATCTTTATCTGCGGCATCGTTTTTTAAGAAACCGTCTACGCCTATGGCGTAGACGTTCAAGACACCGTTCAGATATGCAGCTTTGGCTTTCAAGACACCATAAATGATCCGCGCCTACGGTGCGGACTTTCAAGCTTATCAAAAAATGTGGCTTAAACTTTTAAGTGGTAGTTAGTGTAAGCAGACTACGGGGCTAGAACTCTCAACGCTAACGATGTGTATTCAGAGTCCATAGACTATAAGAGTTTGACCTAGAGAGGTTCGTACATTGTTCCTTCGATCAAGCTAGTCCAACGATCATTAGCGATCGTTAGCTAATTCAAATACATGCAGATCGATGTCACTTTATTCAATCCTATGCCAAGCCACACTTATTGAAGTCCGCGCGCGCATCGCCGCGGCGCCGCCGGCCTCGCGGCTCCGCCACTCCGCGGGCCTGTCACGTACTCGCCACTCGTAGCCGGCCTACACCTGCCCGTTGCTTCAAAACCGATATCCACGCTCGGTTCCAGTGCCTGCACACATCCATAACTAATCAACCTTGTAGCATTGATTGATAATATGCACCCGCACACTTCATCGAACCATAAATGAACGAAGCAAGTCGGAATGCAGAGTCCGACACCCACACTGCCACTCTGCATCTATGCATGATGCAAGATAGATTTGCTTTCTTCCTCGAATCACTTACCAGGGAATTTCATCTTCCTAAAACTCACATATACGCATTTTACTCCACAAACCTCCTAGTTCTACCCATACTGATTTCACCTCTCTACTTCTTAATTGCCACCTACACCTGCCCATTGCTTGCTTCTCTTTCTCCTGCTGTCTCTTCTTTTCTTTGAAGGCATGCAATGCCTCTTTTGCATATGTCAGATTGACAGCAGGCTCCCATGATGTATTCTCTTTACTTTCTCCTTCCCACCACACCAGGTAGTGCGCCTGTTTGTCTATCTTTCTGTGGTTGAGAATCTCTTTTACTTCATACTGAATCTCTTCTGATGCAGGCAACCAAACAGCAGGCAGAGGATCATCGTTCCTTCTCTCATACTTCTTCAGGTATGATACATTAATCACATTGTGACCCTTCATTCCTGCAGGGAATATGAGCTCATACGCATTGCTCCCCACCTTTCTCTCTACCTTGAATGGTCCATAAAATACAGGCTCAAGCTTCCCACTTGGCTTCCTGCTTCCCTTAAAATATACATTGCGTACAAGCAAAAAATCCCCTGGAGCAAATAAAACCTCTTGTTTGTGTGGATCTAGTTATTGAACTGCTCGTTCTCTTACTTGCTCAAGTCTCTCCTTTGCTCTCATGATTTCTGCCTCTCTGCGATCTGCAAAGTCTGCTGCTGACAGACAGAATGAGTTAGAACGCACAGAGATAGAAGACAGGCGAATCGGGTCACGTCCATACAGAAAGCGAAAAGGAGACATGCCTGTAGCTAGATACACCGAATCACGATACGCAAACTGATAAGAACACAACCACTTCGGCCAGTCTGTTTGATGCTCGTTCACAAAACAATGCAACATCTGTTCGATGGTCTGGTTGTCTCTCTCTGTCTGTCTATCTGACTGTGGGTGTCCTTTTGTGCTCATATTCAATTTTGTGCCCCACAGTCAAGCGAGTTCCTTCCAAAATGCAGAGAGAAAACGAGGATCACGGTCACTGACTACTGATTGGGGCATCCCGTGCTCGCAGACAATCCTCTCAAAGACCACCTCGGCTGTCCCTTCTGCTGTAATCTCTTGTGAGACTGCAGCAAAGAAAGGAGTTTTGGAGAGGCCATCAACCACAGAGAGGATTCCATCTACCTCTTCTCCTTTAAACACCACCCTCGGGAGTTCAAATACAAAATCAAGAAAAATAGACTGAAAAGAAAATTTAGGAATAGACAGAGGTTGAAGCAATCCATACTGCTTTTCAGTCGGCCTCTTTGCTTTTTGACAGGCATCACACTTTCTGACGTACTGAACAACCGATGCATACATATATGGCCAATAGAAACTCCCTGCCAGTTTTAAATATGTTTTCTCTGCCCCCAAATGCCCCCCTGCGGCCGTATCATGATGTTCATAGACAAGGTTTCTTTGTAGTCTCTCTGTCGGGATGGCCAGTCTGTCATTGAAATAGAGCAGTCCGTCTTCTATCTGAAACCTTGGAAGAATCAGCTGCAAATGTCGAGGACCAGGCACCTCTTTCTTAGGGTCTTTGTCAGGGTCTTCAATTTGGAGCCTTGCTTCAAGCACTTCCTTCACCTCCGTCCAGAATTTCTCTTCTTCATATCCTTTCCTTATCCTTTCTAGTAATTCCTCATCCGGTTGCACTCGTGATTCCATTTGCAACAATTGACACATTTCTTTTCTTTCTTTATCTTTTTCTTCTTTCTCAGCGTTTACCCCAGGGCACCTGCTCAGCGTATCTGCCACGCGATTCCGAGCACCGGGCACGTACCTTGGAGTGATCCCGATCTCGTCGAACATGCTGACAAATCTGCGCATACGTGGAGACATTAAGGTGCGGTCAGCGGACATATTCACATATTTGAGAGACTCATGATTTGATCACACCTTAGTTGTGTGGCTAACGTATGGCCTCCACGATTTGACCGCAAACACACAGGAAAGAAATTCTTTATCTCTGATCAGATACTTGAGCTCTGCCTGTGTCATTCTACGTAATGCGAATGCACACGGACGGAGCCAGCCGATCTCAGGATCTTCCTGCATGAGTGTGGCAGCGAGCGTTTCTGTCGATTCGCACGCATCCACAAAAATTTCGAAGGGACGCACAAGGTCAGGAATGTAGAGTTCGACAGTTTTCTTTACTGCTTGCTTTACTGCTTCAAAGCTTTCTTCCTCTTTCTTCCCCCACTCAAACGATTTGTTTCTCCTCAGCAATGCATACAAAGGGCCTGCTTTCTTACTGAAGCGAGGGATAAACCGTCTCACCCAATTTGTAAACCCCAAAAACGAAAGCACTTCATTTCTGTTCTTGGGAGTAGGCCATTTACTGACTTGGTCTGTCTTGCTCTGCTCGGGCCGCACTCCGGTCCTGGAAATCTTCAGCCCAAGAAATGTCACCTCAGTCTGCATGAAATAGCATTTCGACAATTTTGCATATAATTTATTTTCACTCAACAAACGCAAAACAATTCTGATGTATCTTTTGTGCTCTTCTCTTGTACGTGAATAAATCAGAATGTTATCCAGAAAACTAGGGTATGACACCTAAAAAAACAAAATATATAATTTAATTACAAACCCTAGGGGTATGTGTCACTCTGATTAGCTATAACTTTAAAAAGTGGTTTTTTAAGGTTTTTAGGATGAACTGACCTTATTTCTCCGATAACACAACTTTTCAAATTAAATCTCATGACCTTTTATATATAGGAAAGTCAATTCGCCCTCTGAGGTTCGCAAACGCTCATGACGTCAGTTTGCAAACCTAATCCCCCAACCTGACCAAACCTGTCTAAAGCGGTCTAAACCTGTCTAAGCCTGGTTCCAAATAGCTTTTGTATGAACACACAGAAGATGCAAAGCAAACACAACCTGGCATTTTACCAGAAAACATCAGACAACTTGAAACCGATCATTCAAGGAATGTAGGATAAAGTCAAAAACACAAAAGCTGCCTTCATTCTTTCATACTTCAACAGACTTATCCAGAGGTGCAATTTCTTTTTTAAATGCTCGGTCAACTTGCTCCAATTCTCTGTCTTCAATTCGTAAGCCGCCATCAATGTTTAGTGCAGTAGGTTTCCAAATTCCTCAATCATATGTGTGGTTTCCATGGAGAGGCGATCAAGCAAACAAAGATCGTGCCGGGAAAGAAGTGAGGGGAAAAGGAGGGGGGGGGAGGACAAGGAGAATACAGCAGCTGCCGTGAATGCTGATATGAGCGAGGCTATATCTCCTTCCTGAAACGCTCATGCAGAGAGTGTCACAGACGTGATCTTGCCAGCAAAAACGTATATTTAAATATGCTTTTAATAGATTATTCACACTAGCATTCACATACAGATTTCAGAAGTTTGACCAGGCTTGGACGGGTTTAAAGAGGTTTAGAAGGTTTAAGTCTGATGCGACCATGGTTTCTAAACCAATTCTAAACCTGACGTAGCAAATAGGTTTTAAACTGATCTAAACCTACCCTAACCTACCTTAACTTTAGCCACTTGACCCTATTTTAGCATTTTTAAAGCTTTTCTAGCATATTAAGTTCCAAAAATCTCTTTTAAAACATCAAAAATTTAAGTTTTTATTGAAAAACCTAACTTCAAACCTAGGGTACCCTCACAAACTGTCAGACCCTAGCCAGAAAAACTGAAACAAAACGGTCAAGACAAGAGCGAAGAGCAAATTGAATCAACCTCATCGCTGCAGGAGGCGCGTTTGTCAACCCAAAAGAGACAACCAGCCACTCAAAAGAACCATAGCGTGTAGTGAAAGCTGTCTTTGGGATGTCTTCTTCTCTGACCCTCATTTAGTGATAATACTGCCTGAGGTCCAGTGTCGTGAAGAACTGGGCCCCATGCAATCGATCAATCAACTCTTGCGGGTGAGGGAGAGAATGCTTGTCTTTAATAGTGATGCGATTTAAGCCAGTGTAGTCACAACATATTCTCATCGAGCCATCTTTCTTTTGTATAAAAAGAATAGGCACAGTATAAGGAGAAGCAGACGGTCGGATGAATCCTTGTTCAAGGTATGTATCTATCTGTCTCCTCAGCTCATCTGTTTCTCCCACTGACAGCCGATAAGGCGAACGGGCAGGAGGTGAATGACCGGGCTCAAGTTCGATTTTGAAATCCAAATGAGGTCCTCTTGACGGTGGCAGATAAGAGAGACGATCGAGAAAAAGAGACGCATGATCTGCCACAATTCCTTTTACATCCTGAGGAACATCCGCATCTGATCGAGAGAGAAAAGCACGCACGTCCGACAAATCAGGGACCGATCGAGCAGGATGATCAGACGGAAGAGAAGAAAGAAAGTCAGAAGAGAAAAAATCAGAACCCACGTTCCCTCCATCATTCATTCTCCCCTTTCCTTTTCCCTTACTCACTTCAGTTGCATACACGAAGCACTCCTGTTCCCCTTCTCCTGCAAGCCAGTGTGCTGTCTCTATTCTCACGATGTGGCAGACAGCACCTTTTCGAATTGCTCGTTTGGCCTGCGCAGAAGAAAGGACAGGAGGGCAAGGTCGGTTCTCTTCACATGCACCTTCCCAAATAATGACTTCCTGGCCGTTAAAGAAGAAACGAAGAGAACGAGATCAATGACCAAGTTCTGGTTGGTGGACATCACTCCATTTTCTTCCCAAGATGACATCATAGTCGTCCAGATCAGCCAGCAATGCACCGACTGTCTCTCGATACCCCTGAATACGAAGGGGAACAGAAGGTGCATACTCACTGACCTCTCGTCCTCTAGGCTCCTTCACAGCCACCCTACATCTCATCGGGGTCCCAAACCTGCGAATATGCAACTGACGCAGGTGTGCAAACTTACTATCAATGAAAATATCATCAGCTCCAATATCATACAAAACTCTGACTGGAGCACCTGCGACAGTACCATGATAGACAAAACCAGTTTCAAATGAATCATCCTCATCATCCTCTTCCTCACTCAATTCTTCATCTGTTCTCTGCCTTTTATCTTCCTCAACTTCATAATGTACCGTCAGGTCAGGTTTGACCACGGTCTCGTCATTCTCGTTTTGGCCTCTGATCGTCCTCACCCCAGCTACCCGTCTCGATCCAGCCTTGCACGCTGGTTGATGTCCATTCAGCTGAGGTTGAGGCGATCCATGAAAGAGGGAGACCATGCACGTCTTCTGTCACCGAAGCCAAAGCCTCTTCCAGGTGACATGGGTGAATTTGGACTGTCACCTTTCTGTCCAGACCTCCTTCTCCCCCCTGTAGGTTGAGTAACTTGATTGATGGGATATGGGAAGGGAAGGGATGGGTAAAGAGGAGGTGGCCAAGGGTACTCAGGCATCGCCCTAAAACCCGGGATGAAAGGGGTAAATCCTGGAGATGCCCTGGGTGGCCACGGAGATCTGGATTGAGACATCGTTTGAATGGTCCGCATGTGTGGAGGAAGTTGAGGTCCATTCCTACACGCGGCCATCATGTAGGTGTTCTCCCCACATAGAAGACACCGATTCAGTCTCTCCTTGCTCTCCCACACCGTCTGTGGAATCAATGGGTATCGGGGTAGAAGTCTTCTCGAAGGTTGCACCCCAACGCCACACAATTCCATGGAAGCCGGTCCTGTGGGATCAATCACCGGACTCGGATCAGACGGGGGCCCTCGCGACCAACGGCTTTAAGAGCGCGAACTGGCCTGCTTAAGCCAGATTTCGCTGTCCAACGCCTTCTCCATTGCTTCATCTAATGTTGCCGGCTCCATCCTGTCAGTCTTATACATAATCCCGGGTGGCAAACCCTTAATATAGTCCTCTACGAGATCCTCTTCACTCGCATTTGTGATCTTCAACGCGAGAAGGGAGAATTCTTTGTTGTAGTCGTCGACCGTCCCTGTGCACCTGAGGAACAACACCTACTTTCTCGTCTTCCTCCTCTCATGTTTCTCCTTATACCTGCGTCGCAGCACCTCATGCAACGCAGGCCAGTCTGCAAACCCCATACCTCTCTTCACACGTAATTCGCATCCCCACACCTCTATAGGCATAATTGGTCACTTTTTTCCTTCGTGAGGGGCTCCAGATTGGCAAATAAATTCTAGGTGGCTAGGGATGTAAAATTAGGGGTAGTTTAGGGCGGGGGGGTGTTTAGGGACCCTAAAAACGCTTTTTAAAAAA
>JAHBMJ010001981.1:9201-25028 GCA_018398765.1 Chromera velia | reverse complement strand
TGTGTATGTATGTATGTATGTGTGTGTATGTGTGTGTGTGTGTGTGTGTGTGTGCGTGTGTCTGCGCGCACTGGCAGATCCACATGTATACAGATCTTTACTGACAGGTTACGTACACTGAAAGCCAATATAAAAATGTTGATCATTGTTTCGGCGGCATTAAAAAATTGTTATATGAGTCGAATAACTTCGTTGTCTGGTTATTGCAGTGTTACACTGAAACAGTGCCTTCAGCTCACGGCCAATACTATGAGCGTTCTGCTCATGATTTGTATTCAGACAGTCTAGTACACAGTATATATATATATATATATATTTATATATTAATAACATCAATTGTGATACTTGTAAAAGCTTTACACTATGTTTTATATGTTTTCAATCTTTCTGTTAAAACCTTAAGATTCATTGTAAAGAAAATATTTTAAAGAGTTAAAAACTTAAAATCATACATTCAAATTTTAATATATATATAGTTATCATAAATCAAATTTTTATATAATTCTCTTACTAACTAGGATTTAAAAAACACTTAATTGCACTCTCAAACCGTTTAAAACTCTTTGTTTTAAGTTTTTAATCATTGTTTAGTACCTAGAAATGTTTGATAGATATGGTAATTTTGGAGACCGTTTTGATGTTGGAGACCGTTTGGGATAGATTTGTCTTATAGCCAATGCATTCCTTCCTTAAAGTTTTCTATTCATGTACTGGGCATTCTGTGAGTATGTGGACTTCATCCTCGAGGACTGAAATGTCAAGCAAGTCGAAACAGAATGGATAAATCGGAATAAATTCATTTTTCTAGTGGCACTCTCTGTTTATCTTTCTATCGCGGTACTCTTCTTTTTATGATGGCGAAGCTTTTTTCAGAATTTCCAAGTCTGAATGCTGCTCTCTTTCTATGTACTGACCAAGGCACCGGCTCGGTATTTTTTTATTTTTTTATCTAGTGCACGGCCTAGTATAATGGAGATTCTAGGAAATTGATAGTCTCTTCCAACAGCTGAGATCTTATGTTGTCTGTACACAAATGTGTTGGTAGGAGCACATGGTCAATCAACCATAATCCAGTATAATCCAACAGGCTGCTGTTTGATTCAATTGGAATTTATTGAATACATGCTAATTAAACGACATACAAAAAATGTATGCATGCAAAAGCCTTCGAAAACTGAAGCTTTGCATACACACCAAGCTAAAATAGTTCGAAATCAGCATACTAATTAATTGCAGTATTACATTGATCCTTGCAAACCGATGGATAGACTTTAGGCATGATTAGAGAACATACGTAGTGTCCCGCGTGCGACGCCCCTCCGTATCTATACCGCTGTCTTTTATCTATCGCTGACGGTTCTCAGGTGCACCTGCGGAAGCAAACGACAACAAAAAGCTGTAACGTTAAAAATTAGTCAAATGTAGATCATTTTAGAACAAAACAAAGAAAGGACAAACGCGCCTTCCAAAGAGAACGAAGACCATCATCACCAGTCCAACGGACTGTAGACATAAACAAATAAGCAAAAACGAAACAGGCCATCTCAAAATATATAACTCCAAAAACAGAAAAGTAAGTTTGTCAACCAGGACAACCGCAGGTATAGTACAAGAAAGAAGGGTCCGGATAAGATGAGAGGATATTAGGCCCCTTTTGGCCGAAATAGAAGGAACACAGGAGAAAGCATCCATCAAATGCACTCTACGAAGTGAAGGTAGGTTAGGAAAAGACGACTATCCTCTAGAAATAGGCAACAGAGAAAAAACAACCAAATCACAAAAAAAATTGGAAAGAACATCACGGTTAGGATTAACAGCTCACGGCTTGCCTAGTCAGACATACAAACTCCTGGTAAAATGCTATGAAACTACTAGGTAGATTAGGGAACATGCCTAGTAGACTGGGGGGTCTTCTAGGCAGTCTACCTGGGGTCTACCAGGCAAGTGCCTAGTGACTCTTAAAAAGCTACCAGGCAAACACTAAAACATTCCTAGGCACCATCTAGGTAAGTTCCTATCCTATCCTAAGCAAGCTTAGACAAAGAGTTCTTTGAAAAAATGGTGTTAGATAATGATACTTATGTAGAAATAATCATAATATGATTTTAGAGCATTAAGAGTCAGCATGCAAAATATTTTTTCAAGGCAACCTCATGGACTAACATGGAACACAAAGGAAATGTTCTCTCTACGGCTGGTTTGATTTTGATGCAGGGGTAGGTTGTGGGTTTCAGACTTTCACTGGGAAACACGGGTATAGAATTGGGCAGGACCTTATTGCATTTTTCTCGCCCCCTTCACAGTCAACAGATGACGCCCAAGCATTCTTTCAGGATGCACAGACAGACGGCAGCATTCAGTTCACCCCAGATAGGATTGTTGCTTTTGCTCAGTCCCTGTCAAAATAGAGAGAACACCATGGAGGGAGTTTGAACGCAGAGTACACCTACGGATAAATGGTGGATTAGCTTTGTGAAGCGTCTCCAAATGACTACTTGGTGCAGTTTTGGCAAGCTTCCCACATCAAAGCACTCAAAGCGGCCTTGCCAGAGTTTCATATTACAAGATGGTCCACTGTTACTCAGTTTTTGGAAAGCATGGAAACCCTAACAAAGGCTGATAAGGTGCTCTTCAGCTCTCCTGAATACTACAAGTCAGAGTTTTTCGATGAAGGAGCAGGGGCAAAGCGAGATGAAGACATGGCATTGCCTGACCAAGCACGGGCATGACATAATGATTCCTGTAAATATTCAGCAATTAAATACTTTTACTTATGTTTTTAAAGTTGAAAACTCAGCTAATGTTATCTAAAAAAACTGAAGATATTGCTAAGAGACTGCCGAGAATAAGATAGGAACTTGCCTAGATGGTATCTAGGGTCTACTAGGCACTTACCCAGGAGACCCCTAGGGTCCACCAGGCATGTACCCTAAATCTCCTAGGCATTCCTTCGAATATGCCCAGACTTCCCTAGGGTTATCCAGGCAGTATTCCTAGGAGTTTGTATGTCTGACGAGGCAAGCTGTGAGCAGCAAAAAGCAAAATTGAAGGAGATTCCAGTAAAAAGAAAAGACGCAGATCCAGCACTATAAATCCTTTCTGAGTCAGACGCTCTAAAACGCACGCAGGACTGTAGAAGTCTTCCTCAAATAACTTTTCTATTATGGAGTCATCCGGCACGTTACTCATACCACAGTCAGACCTGAAAACAATCATTCTATCGTCCATGTATCTTCCTATCATCCATTTCTCCCCCTCTATGAAGGCTTCGATCTCATCAATACAACAGAGTACTCTTTCCACGCGGTAAAAAATCGGGCCCCACCAGGAAAGTAAGGACTCCCTTGAGGAAAACCTTCATGCTGTCTGACTATCTTCTCTCGAACTCGAATTACATTCAAAACAAAATCAAGATTAATTATACGAGCCAGCATATCAAGAGGGCAAGAAAGTGCATTCGCATAATTGCAGTGGGAGGATAAAAAAACAACGTACAGGTTTTAAGTAACGTCTCGAAGAATACCACTTCTCACCCTCTCCCGGACCCGCCTCCTTAATACAAAAAGACTTATGAGTAGACAACACAACAAAACGATATCTAGAAGAAGAATGAATGAAATGAACAAAGTTATTCAAACAAGAAAGGAAATCAACTCTGGGTAGAGAGAGAAAAAATGCTTTGATGTCGTCCATCAGCAGACCAAGTCCACCCCGAGGCCAAATTGAATACGAATTAGAAGAAAGACAAGAGCCACGATCTGCAAGTCTCCCAAACCCTGAATTAAAGATCTCAACCTTATCCTAAAAAGCAAAGACAGAGTCAAAGTCATAATGCGGCGAAAAGTAAGAAAGACAGCCATTCAAAGCCTTACAAAGGAAAGAAAAAATCTCACGTCTGGTGTGTCTCTTGTAAGATACTAATGGCCTGTACTTCAAAGAGGACCAAAACTCAGAGAGCTCTCCCTCAACTCCCCAAAACTTAAGTTTCACCCAAAGGATCCCAATCCCAAAGTGGTGTTTCTTCCTGTCAAGTTTCTTGAACTGATTCAAAAAAGATACCCATGCATCCTTTCCATTCGGAAAACCATTCTCCAGAAGGTCCAAAGAAGCAGAAAAATCACCCTCCCCAATTCTTTTATAAGAAGAATCAAAAAGAAAAGCTCTCGCCACTGCCTCAATGTATCTCCCTTTACATAAAAAAGCCAGATCTCTTCTGGCCTTGTCAATTGGCACAACCGCTAGAGCAGTCAATAACTTTCTTATTGCCACAGACTTCTTTGGGACGGCCGGCCCCTTTCTTATTTGCCTGAGCATATAAAAGCGTTGAAACCCACCGCTCCCAAAGGTCGGCAATCATTGCAGGAGACAAGACCCCTTTCATCGACCTGCTTCTTCTATTCTCCTTCCCCCTCCCCCTTTCCATTGTCCTCCCTAGACCAACCCCCTCCCGAGTGCCACTATCAGAAATGAGAACAGAACGGAGGAAAGACTCAATACCCTTTGAAACAATATTCTATGTACCAGTGTTAGGCCATAATTTGGCCTTGGAAGAAAAGTGAGGAGGAAGAGAGAAGAAAGATCTAAGAGAAGAAGACGCAGACAGTAGACAACACACATAACCATCAAACAAAGGAAGATCAAATAATTCTACAATTTCTATACAACGACACGACGATCCACAAAAAGAACCTTCACCCCCTCCTCCTTCCCCACAAATTCCATATATATTGTCCAAAGTTTGTTGAAGATCAGTCAGCTTTGTAGGAAGAAGGCGAAGCCTCACGTTTGACAACGGAGACACAGTTTTCTTTATCTCCTCAAACATAGCAAAATAAAAAGATCGGAAAAAAGACAAGTCAGCGAGGGACACCCAAATCGTAATCAGTTCCTCTCTAAGCAAAGTCGCTGCTGACCAGCCATTCAACTCGCACATTCGTTTCACATTCAAGTCAAAAGTTGCCCTCCCTCCCCCAAGAATCCCACCCCTGGGCACCATGCACATACATGCACTCAAATCATTTTTCATCGCATCAAATGAATAAAGAGACGAATCAGGAAGGACCTTTTTGAACAATGCAGTCAGCAGTCGTGCACAAAAAAGAGAAATCACGTCCCCTTCCCCTCTCTTCGCCCCCATACCCTCTTCGCCAGTGACCCTGTAGAGGAAAAGAGAGCGAAATTGGAAAATGTCTCCTTTATCAACTCCTCCCGCCAACTTCGACATGTGAACAAAAGATTCAAGTCTCCTCCTCAGACTTGAAACCCTGTCACTACACTTACATGCAATTGAGCGAACATCCCTTTTATTAGGGTCCCTCAAATTATGCATCAGGTCATTATACGATGTCGCCAACTATATGTTACATCGAGCTTAAGCCCTTGGAGACAACCTAAACGGCCCTCAAGGGCCGCCTGGGACAAGCTTGGGGTGCCAGAAGACCTAAGAGGACCTTAGAATACCCCAAACAGGTTTAGACCTAGGGTTTAAAGAACATAGAACTTCTCTCTCTGTTTAGTAACTGCAGTCACGGTCTGTTTCGCCATATTAATTGGAGGAAAGTGCCCCTTAAGTAGCTTACACAAAGCAGTTCACCATGTTTTTATCGCCTCAGAGAGCAGCTCATCTGAGCTTATCCTATCTGGGGGCCCTAAGATATTGCGCACACTTGCATAAAGTTCAGAACATCCACTGTACGTACGTCGATATCCGCATGTATTGCGATGTACGTACATATATGTATACACGTGTACGTGCATTAATTAAATTAAATTCAAACTTTATGAGGCACTCACCTAACTGGTTAGGTATATCCTAGGATATTACAATATCACTTTTAATTAAATTATTAAATTAAAATCACGTTAACTCTATAGCTGTATGTCTGTTCAGTGCATCGGCGGTGTCGCCTCAGGGCCGGGGCAGCTCAACTTTGCTGAGATTAGCCAAGAGGCCCTAAGATCGTGCGCACTCGCATAATGCATTTTTTTATTTTTTAGGGAGGGGGTTTGAGTCTCTGTCACGGTATGTATCGTCCGTAATTTAAGAAAAGTGCCTCTCAAGCTATAGGTAACTCGCACAGAGCCGCGATCGTATACATGCCGAAGCATATTGCTTCGCCCATGTGTGCCCTTTAAGTAACTCGCACGGAGTTTCTTCATACACGTTGCCGTAGCCCCCGCCCGGTCTATACACACAAGACATGCCGAAGCCTCCATGCTAACCCCCATGCAATGGTATACATGATAATGCATCAATCGATTAAATTAGCAGACTCCCTAAATGGCCCCCCGAGGCACTTACCTAACTGGTAGCCCCAAAAAGCGAAGCGGGGGGCACTTATAAAACAGAAATACCCCAGCCCACGCAGGCCGCTGTCTTTTGTTAAAAAAAGGCCCCGGAAAGATCTCTCCCAAAATAGCTTAGAAAAGTACCCTCCTGGCAGACCAGTGGCGGTGGCTAACTTCCGATCGGCGGGCTGGGCAGATTTTGATGGGCCAAAAGCCTACAGAGGCAACTTTCAGCACCAAAAGCGCCCGGTGGCGGATTTTGGTAGGGCTTGAAGCACGAGGGGAGATTTTGGCTACCGTGGGCACCGATAGCCCACTGGACAGATTTTGCTGCTTTTAATTGATTGGAGCTTTGATAAAAAAGTAAGTAGCGCCAGGGGAGTACAGAAAAACGTGAACCCACCACCAAAAACCCAGCCCCAAAATTAAGGTTATATATACGAGATACACCCAACTAGTTGGGTGAGTGCCTCGGGGGGCGTATATGCATATATATAGGTGGTTGTCGGTGGTTGCAAATGGGCGAGAAATTTAAATTGGGTGAACTAAGCAGGAATCGAACCCAAGACCATGCTAGACCATCCGCATCGAAATGGGATGCTCTACCGACTGCACTGAATGCGGAAGGCAGTCATAGGTTGCAGGCCGCTGCAGGCATTGTAAGGAGGTAGCTCCTCTTCTTCTAAGTGATCGCACTTAGTTCAGTTAGATCTCTACTACGGAAAGTCTATCAGTTCAAGGTTCACTTCCAAACTGCTTCTAGAAGCTTTGCAAGCAACTGTTGTTTACTCAATCCAGGCTGTACGCAGCTAATTGAATCAATTCCATTTTATTTCTATTTTATTTAATTCTCTTCTAATACAGACTGGCATGGTGGCGCCTCCATGAGCCTGCGTGCATGTGTTAGTCTCTAAGCTGCGGGCGTCCCTTGCGGCGGCGGTGCGCGTTAGTTCGGCTCACCCCGGGATTGGCCGGTCTCGTGGCTCGCCTCACTATGTTACGTGCCCCTCCCCCTTGGAGCGTGTGTCTGACGTGCTCTGTTCTTCTTTTCAGCTTTTTTGCGGTTAACTGCCAACCAAAATTGACCGTACAATTCCTGTTTATTCACTTTGATCGTCGCTTGAATTCTTCGATTTTCCTCTTTGCATTTCGGAGGTGGGAGACTGGCTCCCAAAACGCTTTACTCTCAGGGAACCCCACCCATTGCACGCGGTATTGGGTTCCTCTGCCTCTTCCCCGAACACCGAGGACCTTTTCGACTTTATACTCTTCGTCGGCCCAGGAGGGCAATCGGACGGCCGGACGGCCCCATCCTTCGTGGCAATACAGCTTGCACAGCGACGTGTGCACATGGGGGTCTTTGCGGCTTCCCGCTGGCAGGGCGACTTCGAAATTGTCTCGGGACTGATCGAACTGGGTCACTTCGAAGGGACCGAACCACAGGCTGTTGAGCTTGCGGCTGTACAGGGGAACATTGGGCTTTGCAGCAGTTGCCCACCAGGAGCGATGGATAAGCACATAGTCCTCCACCTTGATGTCGTCGGTTGGGCGGTGTCGTCTGTTGGCATTTCGGATTTAACTGGACTGGGCTGTTTCAAGAGAAGTGCGGGCGGACTCAATGGCTTCTCTGTGTTCCTTTAAAAAGTCAGAGGCCTTGGGGGAAGGCTGGACAAAAGGAGAAAGAGAAAGAGCAGGGAGCGTAAGGGGTTCTCTTTCATGTTTAAGCTAAAAGAGAGAGCGACCTGTCCCAACATGGATAGATGTGTTGTATGCAAACTCAAGGGACGGGATAAATTCCATCCATCGGTGATGCTGGGTCTCAACGAGGCAACGGAGAGCCTCCTCAATTGTTCGATTCATGCATTCTGCTGACCCTGGTGTGTCATGGTGTGCCGTCGTGGAGAACGATAGGTGCGTGCCCGAGAGGGTGTGTAGGGTCTGCCAGAATCGAGACAGAAAACGGGAGTCTCTGTTACTGATGATCTTATGCTGCCACCCCTTCTTTACTGTGACGTTTTCATAATATAGCCGGCCTGCCTGCTTTGCTGTTACTGTTGTGTGGGTCCGGATCAGGTATACCCCTTTTGACAGAGAGTCAGTGACAACCATGAGACAGTCAAACTGTTCATCCCCGGAGGCGGGCAGTCCAATGAGGAAGTCAATTTGAGTGACTTCCTATGGGTGGTTGGGAACAGGGAGCGGTTGGAGGAGACCGGGGGGCGCTCGGCTGGGAGCTTTGCTTCTCTGGGAGGGATCACAGGCACGAATGAATCTGCGTACATCTCTCCACATCTGAGGCCAGAAATATCTCTCTGCCATTCGACTGTAGGTTTTCCCGACCCCGAAGTGTGCACTCTCTAGAGATGAGTGGCTCTTCCGAATAAGAGCCGTGCACTGTGAGCGAGGGATACAAAGGCAGTCCTCCTGGAACAACAGACCATCTCTCAGAGAGAGACCTTTCAAACGGGGCACCAGATGAGGGGAGGGAAGTTTGTTTGGGGAATTCTTCAGATGAGCATGCACCAGGGCAAACCAGGGATCGTTTGCATACTCCTTTCTGCAGCGCCTCTGCAGCTTAATATCTCCCTCAACCTTCAAGGTTGTCCGGCACTGACGCTGCTTAATTAGTGCCCCCATGCCCCCCCCCCAAAGAACGGGTCTCGCCAACAACTGCCCCCTCATCCTCATACTCAGGTTCAAGCCCTGGGACCTCATCGTCATCAGGACCATCGGCCTGACTGACCATCGGCGGGGTGGGTTGCCTCACTTTAATAGATGGCAAAGGGGCAGAAGGGGAGGACTGGACTAAAGGGGGTGGATTGCGGGAAAGTGCGTCGGCAACGATGTTCGCCCTCCCCGGAATATATTTGATTGGAACCGCCACTTCCTCCAGAAACTCAATCCACCGTCTCACATGCAGACTGCAGTGCTCAAACGACTTCCCCAAATTTTCCAAACTCTTGTGATCTGTCCAAAACTCTGAACCAGGCGTCAGGAAATGATGCCAAACTTTCGTAAAATGGACATTGTCAATCGCTAACAGTTCTAACTCCCTCACTGGGTAGCGTGCCTCGGTGGGGGTCAGGCGGCGGGAGCCGAAGGCAAGTGGACGGTATGCCCCTGTCTTCTGACAGCGCTGAATGGCAACTGCCCCGATGGCTTGATGCGACTGTGAGGCGTCATGTGCAATGTAGACAGGCTGACTGAGGTCAGGCAGTGCAAGGGTGGCAAGCTCAAGGACGGCTTTCTTTAGAGCAACGAATGCCTGATCATGCACAGGCTCTCACACAAAGGGGATCGAGGTGCGGAGAAGAGAGAGAAGGGGAGAAGCAACCTGGCTGTACCCCCTAACAAACTTCCGAAACCAATTCCCTAACCCCAAAAACTGACGCAGTGAAGTGCGGTCGGTCGGCTTGGGGAAGTCTTGGAGTCCCTGCACCTTCTCAAGCGCAGGCCTGAATCCACCCTCACTGATGACCAGCCCCAGGAACTTGGCTTCCGTTCGGAACCAATCACACTTCGACAGTTTGACATAGAGAGACTCGTCGGCAAGGAGCTGGAGGACGGCCTCCACATCTCTCTCGTGTTCCTCAGGAGTGCGGCTGAAAATCAAGAGATCATCAATAAATACAATTACACACCTGTCTAATAAAGGGCGCAATGTCTTATTGATCATACGCATGCTGATACCCGGCGCATTGCAGTAACCAAACGGCATGACCAGCCACTCAAACGTGCCGTACCTTGTTACAAAAGCAGTCTTCTCCTCGTCACCCTTGGCCACCCGGATCTGATGGAAGTACTGTCTTAAGTCGAGAGACGAGAAGTACTTGGCCCCGTGCAGACAGGAAATCAAGTCATCCGGATGCGGGAAGGGATATCTGTCTCTCACACAGATCTTGTTCAGCTGTGTGTAATCAATACACATACGCTGAGTGCTGTCAGCCCTCGTGACAAAAAGGATAGGGGCAGCAAACGGGGAGTTGGAAGGGCGGATCTGACCCTTGGCCAAGTACGACTCCAACTGTTTTCGGAGCTTATTGAGCTGCCCGTAGGTGAGCCTATACGGAGCTTGAGCAGAGAGGCGGTGACCTGGCTCGAGATTGATGTGACATTCGACTTCCCTCTTGGGCGGGAGGGTGGGAATCTCATTCGGGAAGATGCTAAAATGCTTCTCTAGAACCTTTCTGATCCCCGGCCTCATTTCCTCCTCCTGCACTTCCCTGCGGAAATCTGTATAATCATCCGAATTGACCGGGTGATCGGGCGGGAAAGACGAGAGAGGCGGAGGCTTCTGTGTCGTGGCTCCTTAGATTCGGTTAACCTCCAGGGGGGAAGAAACGGAGGGGAGAGGGCGGACCTCAAGACAGTAGCACCGAAAGGTGGTAGGTTCCTTCTTGGAAAGCCTACGGATCTCTCTGCGGGTCAGGGGCTCAGGCTCGGCCCCCGGAATGTGGTAGATTTCCGAGTCATACAGTGTGAACTATGACCCGGAGGGAGAACGATCTGCAGTGATGAAGAGAGACTTCGCTTCGAAATCGGGAAGGGGTTTGAAGGTCTCACAAAAGGGCATCCCCAGGATCACATCATAATCCTCGTCCAGATTGAGTACAGTCATGGTCAGGGGGGCTGCGAAGTCCTGAATTCTCAGATCGATGTCAGGCGCCTCCCATTAGACAGTAGTTGAAGGAGCCTGCGCACCATCGAGACGGATGCCCCCTTTGCACGTAGAGGGCTCCAAGGCGGACAAACGGAACTCCCCGGCCTCAACGACTCTCTTGCTCATATAAATGGAGTCCGCCCCTGGATCCCAAAGGGCACGGATTGGGATGCCATTCATTGTGCCGTGCAAGGTGATCAATTTCCCCCTCCTGCCTGTCCTGCCCCTAGTCGTAGAGTACATCCCTCTTGGGGGTGCATTCTGCTGTTGGCGCTGTGACCACTGGGGAGGGTTCCCCTGGAACTGCGGTGGTGGGCACAGTCTAGGGGGAGGCGTAAGCCCCTGCAGGATGACTGGATTCCCCCACTGCCCCTGCACCGAACCACCGTAGTGCTGCTGCACCCCACTCTGCAGGTTGTGCATGCGTTCTTGACCTCCGTAGAAATTTCTCTGACCCCCGTGACCCTTAGGGCCCTGTTGTTGCTGTTGCTGCTTATGGTTCCTACACTGGCGTGTAGAGTGTTCCACCGCGTGACAATTGAAGCACCTATTCTCCTGAATGTGCCTGTTGATCTCATCTTGGGAAAGGGAATAAATTCGGGAGATTCGGTTGAGATCCATCGGGACGGGCCCATCGTTCGATTGGGACTGAGGTCGCAAAGGCGGGTGCGAATCACTTCGCCCATCTCTGCCCTGGCCCTCGTAGTCTTTCTTTCTCCCCCCACTCAACAGCTGCTTGGCCTCCTCTGCATCCTTCATCGCAGCATCAAGACTGTCAGGCTTTCTCCTCCTCACTTCTTTCCTCACCTCATCCGGAAGACCCCGAATGTAGTCGTACATCAAATCGATCTCACTCACATCAACGATTCCTTCTGCAATATCGTTAAATCGGACAGAGTACTTGTGAACTCCCTCATTGCCCTGACAACGGACTTCCCCTCTCAAGTTTGTCTGTTTGTTTGGATTGGGGAAATGCTCGGACAGACGGGTGAAGAGATCTTCTACGTTGACAAAAGGAGATGCGGACCTCTGCGTCTTGTCATACCATTGCTTGAGGAATCGGAAGAAGTACTGACGCACAGATCCCAACTGCTTCGACACCTGAATATTGGAGAGCTGTATGTATTCCCTCATATCCGCGACCCAACCTTCGAGCAACTTCCGGTCCCTATGAAACACCGGCGGCTCTTTCGCCTTGAAGTTCGACCGCTGTGGAGGTGGAGAAGTCGGTTGTTGATTCATCCACTACTGCTGCTGCTGCTGTTCTGGTGTCTGCTACTGCTGTTGATGGATTGGGCCCCCGTCGGTGGCTGTTTGTTGCTACTGTGCTCCCAGAGCGTCCATCTGTTGTTGCTGAAGTTGTTGCGTCTGCTGCACCTGGATCATCTGCTGCTGTATGAATTGCTGCCCCTCCAGCAATTGCTGCAGAACCTCCTCCATCGAGAGAGAGTCTTGGGAGAAGAAAGGAATTTACTTACCAAGAAAAAAGATGACTGTTACAGTATTGGACTGAGTAACAGAGGCCCTGGCGAGATTAACCAGGCTCTGTGCTACCACGTAAGGAGGTAGCTCCTCTTTTTCTAAGTGATCGCACTTAGTTCAGTTAGATCTCTACTACGGAAAGTCTGTCAGTTCAACGTTCACTTCCAAACTGCTTCTAGAAGCTTTGCAAGCAACTGTTGTTTACTCAATCCAGGCTATACACAGCTAATTGAATCAATTCCATTTTATTTCTATTTTATTTAATTCTCTTCTAATACAGACTGGTATGGTGGCGCCTCCATGAGCCTGCGTGCATGTGTTAGTCTCTAAGCTGCGGGCATCCCGTGCGGCGGCGGTACGCGTTAGTTCGGCTCACCCCAGGATTGGCCGGTCCTGTGGCTCACCTCACTATGTTATGCATTCAATGCTCCTTGAGACTGTAAAACCATAATTGCAGGTGGTAGCCTATAACTGATTATTTTGATGCACGTGTATGAATTTCTTCTAACCGGTTTCTGTCATAATTTTTCGGGACATCGATCCCCCCCCCTAAAAGATTGAGAACTGTAATATGCGAGTGCCTGCGATCTTAGGGCCTCTCGGCTGATCTCAGCAAAGCTGAGCTGCCCCCTAAGGCTGTAAGAAGTTTGGCCTTGTTGGGTCCGATATCTCAGTGTCCCACCGCCGCCTACTGACTGATTGACCAAAGCATGGGAGAACGCGCGCATACAGAGCGAAATCAGAAGAATCAAGCCAGGTGTATTATGTCCCCAACCAGATAAGTCTCGAATGCAGATTGATTAAAGTGCATGCATGCATTTAAATTAGACAAGAAAAGTCTGATCAATCAAAGTACAGAAGTACAAAGTGAGACAGAACAGACAGAATCTCCAAAGTAGGAACAATCAACTCCTATGTAAAGCTGACTTCATCGTACAATCTCTCGTTTCTAGCCTAGAACTGAGTACACACCACGAAACTTCTTGATGAGGCGATAGCTGAAATTTGTGCCTTGCATGCGTTAGATGGGTTTCAGATCCGCGCTTACCCCGGGCTTTTTTCGCGGCTTTTCCCGCGGGGGGGGGGGGACCGCCCGGTCGGCTGGCCGGCGTGCGTCAATCGTGCATGCATGCATGCAGTTCATTTTTCTTGCCTTTTGCGGGGCCGTTCGCAAGCCTGCTTGCGTCAGATTGGGTGTATCCCGTTGATGCATGGCTCTCTTCCACGCTTAAGTAGTTATATAGTACCTGCTGAAGCAGTTTCAGCTCACAGCAATTAAGTTGTTGGGGGCTAACTTATTTCACAGTAGGCTTCTGCAGTTTTTCTAGCCTCCTTTCCCGTTTCCGTGAGAATCTGGTTGGAGCTTCCTCCCTGAAAATGAAGAGTCTGTCGCTTTTGTCTCTGGCAACTGTTGCCTTCGGCGCCCTTTCCGACATGAAGTTGGATGGCCTGAAACTTGACGGGTTCGACTTCGACTCTCTGGATATCCTCGGTCGGTTGCTCTGATCCCCTGACTCCTCTCCTTTGACTCCTCTGGCCTGGACTGACCGCGAAGTCGAAAGGAATGTAAACAACACGACGTGACTACACATATACAAACAACGCTGTGCACATGAATGACTGACCTTTGTCCTTGCATTCAACGATGGTGCGGTACCAGAGGGCCCTTTTTCTGTTTCTTCATCTTCTTTCCTTCCGTGTGTGTATGTGTGTTTGTGCTGCAGGAGGGAAAGCGGCGGCAGTGAAGAAGCCGTGGTACTTGGGCGGCCCCCTTCCCTCGAAGGGACCATTCGGGGCTTCTATTCCCGTCCACCTCTTCTTGGATGAGGTCAGTCGGTCGGTCAGNAACCGGTTTCTGTCATAATTTTTCGGGACATCGATCCCCCCCCCTAAAAGATTGAGAACTGTAATATGCGAGTGCCTGCGATCTTAGGGCCTCTCGGCTGATCTCAGCAAAGCTGAGCTGCCCCCTAAGGCTGTAAGAAGTTTGGCCTTGTTGGGTCCGATATCTCAGTGTCCCACCGCCGCCTACTGACTGATTGACCAAAGCATGGGAGAACGCGCGCATACAGAGCGAAATCAGAAGAATCAAGCCAGGTGTATTATGTCCCCAACCAGATAAGTCTCGAATGCAGATTGATTAAAGTGCATGCATGCATTTAAATTAGACAAGAAAAGTCTGATCAATCAAAGTACAGAAGTACAAAGTGAGACAGAACAGACAGAATCTCCAAAGTAGGAACAATCAACTCCTATGTAAAGCTGACTTCATCGTACAATCTCTCGTTTCTAGCCTAGAACTGAGTACACACCACGAAACTTCTTGATGAGGCGATAGCTGAAATTTGTGCCTTGCATGCGTTAGATGGGTTTCAGATCCGCGCTTACCCCGGGCTTTTTTCGCGGCTTTTCCCGCGGGGGGGGGGGGACCGCCCGGTCGGCTGGCCGGCGTGCGTCAATCGTGCATGCATGCATGCAGTTCATTTTTCTTGCCTTTTGCGGGGCCGTTCGCAAGCCTGCTTGCGTCAGATTGGGTGTATCCCGTTGATGCATGGCTCTCTTCCACGCTTAAGTAGTTATATAGTACCTGCTGAAGCAGTTTCAGCTCACAGCAATTAAGTTGTTGGGGGCTAACTTATTTCACAGTAGGCTTCTGCAGTTTTTCTAGCCTCCTTTCCCGTTTCCGTGAGAATCTGGTTGGAGCTTCCTCCCTGAAAATGAAGAGTCTGTCGCTTTTGTCTCTGGCAACTGTTGCCTTCGGCGCCCTTTCCGACATGAAGTTGGATGGCCTGAAACTTGACGGGTTCGACTTCGACTCTCTGGATATCCTCGGTCGGTTGCTCTGATCCCCTGACTCCTCTCCTTTGACTCCTCTGGCCTGGACTGACCGCGAAGTCGAAAGGAATGTAAACAACACGACGTGACTACACATATACAAACAACGCTGTGCACATGAATGACTGACCTTTGTCCTTGCATTCAACGATGGTGCGGTACCAGAGGGCCCTTTTTCTGTTTCTTCATCTTCTTTCCTTCCGTGTGTGTATGTGTGTTTGTGCTGCAGGAGGGAAAGCGGCGGCAGTGAAGAAGCCGTGGTACTTGGGCGGCCCCCTTCCCTCGAAGGGACCATTCGGGGCTTCTATTCCCGTCCACCTCTTCTTGGATGAGGTCAGTCGGTCGGTCAGCATTCCCTTTCGGTCGGTCGATCGGCCGGTCGGTCGACATACATATCCTGTCCTCTTCTTTCTTTTTCTTTTCTGTCCTTTCTTTTTCTTTCCCTTGCATTCCTTTCCTTTCCTTTCCCTTTTTCGCCTCTCCTTTTCCTTTGTTTCCTTTCAATGAAGAGACGTTCGGTAGGCAGGTAGGCAGACAGACAGACACCCGCCGCCCCCCCCCC
>JAHBMJ010001980.1:7500-16621 GCA_018398765.1 Chromera velia | reverse complement strand
GCGGGAAAAGCCGCAGAACCCCCCCTCCCCCAGGAAAAAAGCCCGGGGATGCAGCCTGTCGCTTTCCGGGGCCACTGACGCACGCATACATGACGACGCGGGTTCATGCACACTTTTCTAGACCATTTGGGGCGGGATCTTTCCGGGGCTTTTTTTGGTGAAAGACACTGCGTGCATGCATGGGCTGAGGTATTTCTGTTTTGTAAATGCCCCCCGCTTTGCTTTCCGGGGCCACGAGAGTGGGCGCGCACTGCGTGCCGACGTTATCATGGGGACGCGGCTTACATAAAAAAACCTTCAATCATCAATCAACGTTATCATGGTGGGTACTCCCGTTATCGAGTCCGACATTAAAAAAGGGATACATACAAAAGTTCTTCTCTTTCGAGGCGTCGTGAGCAGCACATGTCGGGATGCCTTTTCACGCTTATAGGCCGGTTATGAGTGGTGCACACGCGATGGGCCTGCGGAGTGGCGGTGCCGTGAGGCACGCGTGTGATTTATGTGGCACTGGCCGCTCTGGCGTCATGTAGTAATCTGACGTGGACTGACGTCAGAAAAGCATCAGCGTGCCTTCTAGCGACTGATTGATCTGTTTGACTGAACGTTATGTGAAATCTTCTGGGTCAAACTTATATGTCAAGGAATCTCTGAATACACATCAACGTATTTAGAGTTCTTAGCCCCATAGAATGCTAACAGTATGGTTACCAGAGTAAGGTTCCAAACAGGGATTTCCAACTTTGTTCAGTCTGAATTCCCTGTTGTTTGCAATTGTCTGTTATGGAACAACTTCCTATTCCACTGACATCGGAGCAGGTTGGCAATGCTTTGTACAACCTTCAGCAGGGCATGCTGGCCTTACAACAAAACCAGCAGCAGTTCCAGCAGATCCTCGAAGGTGTAGTTGTAGCTTGAACCAATGCTACTGCACCATCTCTGTTCCCTACAGAAGAAGGTGCACTTCCCTCTGGCAGGTGTACTAGGTGGCAGTTGAAGAGTAGAGAGATAAATTCTATTTGGGCACAAATGACAGGTTTATGGAGTGGAATACGTGCATATAAGTTCTGGAGACATAAAAAGGATTAGAGAAAAGAAATGAGTAGTACCAAACCTACCAGCATACGCACACAAATATGATTAGGAATTCAAATATTATTCACTCTGTGTTATCTGTGTCTAGATCTGTATGTGTGGGAGAGTTTATGATAATTGATAATCTTAATTATTTACCCACTAAATAGTATCTTCCCACTCATCTATACACTCTGTGTTATCTGTGTAAGCAATCTGTGTCAGCAATCTGTGTGAGCAATCTGTGTTATCTACCTACTAAACCCTCATCGCCTACTGATGAAGTCAGTGGTGCATCTTCCTTGATGCAGGGTAGCATGTGCGTAGTCGGGCTCAGCATTCCAACTTTTGTCTTCACTCATAGTTCATTCATGTGTGTGCGTCCATCCGCGTCCGTGTTAGCTTGTATTGCCTACTTGTATATATACCTTGCAGAGTTTGTATGTCCGTGTTTATCTGAAAAAATTGGAACCGAGCGTGGTCGTCGGTTTTGAGCAGCGGGCAGGTGTAGGTCGGCTACGAGTGGTAGGCATACGACGGGCCTGCGGAATGGCGGCGCCGTGAGGCACGCGTATGATTTATGTGGTACTGGCCGCTCTGGCATTATGTAGCAATCTGATGTGGACTGACGTCAGAAAAGCATCAGCTTGCCTTCTAGCGACTGATTGATCTGTTTGACTGAACGTTGTGTGAACTCTTCTAGGTCAAACTTATATGTCAAGGAATCTCTGAATGCACATCAACGTATTTAGAGTTCTTAGCCCCGTAGAACACTAACAACGCTCCTCTTTTGCAACACTATATACAACATTATTACGGGGACGCGGCATGCATAACAAAAACCTCAATCAATTAATCAAAAAAAAAAATATTATTCAAAGAGACCGGGAACCCACCAACCTTTCGCCGCCAACCATTCACTCAACAATTGCTATGCAGTGTGCAGATTGAGTTGTATAATTAACTCAAGTGAAATATATAAAGTGAACGTGAGTTTCGGAGGAAAATAACATTCAAAAAGCTTCAGAGTAATTGCGGGGGCCGGCTTATATGTAGATAGAAATTTTTATGTGTCCCTTACAGTTCGGCCCGAATGGCAACTATGTGCGTACAAATCACTACATACTTGGTTATAAGCTAGTAAGATTTGAACATGCATGTATGATTTGGTCTAAAAATGCAAGTTTCTGCACAAGTGGTACCCACGCACTGCCAGTCATCTCAAACGTGAGTATATTCATAGTATAGTAAGATATTTTGCAGAAATTAAGCCTGCACATGCATGCCCGAAGATGTCCGAAGTAACCGACCGACATGCAACCCCCACGGGATCCATGGAATCATGGTGGCCGTGCATGCATCTGACGCACTCCGTGCAAATAGCCCGGAAAACGAAATTAACTTTCTTGTCCATATTGACTTATTGTTAGCTGAAGTTTTAATAAGTACCCCCTTAGCTGTATTCTCTTTCCGGGGCTTTGGCGTACGTAGGCGTGCGTTAGATCTTCCTGTCAATGTCAGACGTCCGTCATACATGGTCTGTGTATGGTCTGCATGGATGCAATTTGTGTTAAGTCTAGTTGTGAAGTGTTCTAATCTCAGTTTTATGTTTTCAAAATGTTTTAAGTTGTGTCTGCCACGTGGTATCATACAATTCATCTTACAGAAAAATGAATTTACCTCTTTATATCAAAGAGTCACAAAAGAAGTTCTTTTAACATTATTTGGCATCCATGTATACTAATGTATATGCTTTGTGTAGACATGCATTTCCTCAGCTTGAAGCTCCGCATCTCATTTAATAAGGTACGTTTACAAATAGAAGAGATGACTTTTAACCCTCCCCTAACAGTGGAAGCCTACCTTAAACATCTGAAAGTATTGTCTGTTTATGTTCTCCCTCACTTTTGTTTTTAACAGTGTTTTATAATTTGACAAATAGACCAAGCTCATACGTTAATTGAATTTAAAATGTTTTATACGGGCACGGTGAAAAGGAGGGCAGAGCAGCATCATCATCAGTAACTGCACATATCTGCCGACTCGTATCCACGCAAAAAACATGAGTGTGCACCGCTTATATGAGTTCAAAACTTTTTGAAACTGTAAGACGGAATAAAATTTAATGTCAACGAAAGTTTGAAATGAGTAGAAATGCGATAGCATTGTGATTGATCAAACTCATTGGCAAAAATGGATTAAGAATGGTGGGAGATTTAGTGGGATTCTAGTGGTGAGATTCTTACATTTTCCTCATGAAGTTTACTCATTCATTCACTTATTTATTCATTCATTTATTCACTCGTCCATTCATTCATTCGTCCATTTATTCAATTAAGTCACTTCCAAAAAATGTTAAGTCTAGTTTTATTAAGCTTCATACACTTTATATTATTAGATTTGTAGTTTCATATAATATTAAGTTGACGTGGCTGATGGTAGCCTCCATGCAAGCAAAGAATCTATTTGCGTAATGAACCCCTCAAACATTTTTGAAGAAGGCTCAGAAGATTGAAGGAATACAAAGTAAGACTCTATGAATGATAGGAAGGACAGTGTCATCGAGAAAGACGGAAAAAATTGCTTGCGTTTCCCTGACTGGACAAAAAATCATAGTTGAAAGACATTCGCTTCAGAGCCCGCAAACGTGCTCCCATGTCCAGACGGAAACGGATCTCTCGGTGCTCTCCCCCTGGCCTTGCTCCTCCCCTATCAAAATCATCTCTACCTTGAATTTCAGCCGTGTTGTCCCGCCTTTCTCCAATTTTCCCCCGGTCCTGCCACTTGCTGTGCTCTTCAACGGCCTCCGGGAGCCCTTTCTTCCCTTCCCCTTCCCGCCCCTCGACCTTCCACTGAGAGTCCTGTCCATTTTTGTGTCTCTGCCCTCCACTAGGTCCCGACGCATCTTCCATTTGTCCACTCTCTGCTCGTCCGTTCTCTTTCAGATCTTGCCCCCGGCCCTCCACTCTCCTGATCGACGCGGCGGCAGACGCGATCGCATCTTCTCCTTCTCCTTCTCCCTGCCTCTCTCTGTCGCCATCCCTGTTCCTGTCCGCCCTCTCTCTGAGCACCCCCCCATGATCCGACACACTCCTTTCCCCCCCCCTCCCAAAGGCCAACGAAGCCGAGGCCAAACGAACGAAACGGGACATCAACGCAGCGACCCCCGCACTCTCCCCTGTTTCTCCCTTTCCTCCATGATGAGGGCTAGAGGAAGAGAAGGGGTGTTCTTTCAGAGGCGCACTCTCCCTCCTTTCTTGATCTCTGCCCCTCCAACGAACACCGTCCTTCCCCTTCGTGCCCTTTCCGGTGGGGGAGGCAGCCATCCGACTCCGCTCTGCGTGTGGGGGCTGCCGTTCCGCTGCGTCGAACAACCGGCCTCTAAAGGTCGCCGTCAGGGCTTCGGGCTGCAGTGCCGTGACGGTAGGGCCGGTAGCGGAGTGCTTCTTGTGGCGGTGGGCGGGGGGCACCCCTGTCTTTTTTGTTTTCGTGTTGCTAGCAGAGAGGGGAGCCTGAGGGTGCGGATGAGCGTGTGGGAGACCGTCAGGGGCGATGCCTACAAAGGCGTCCGGGGCGACACTGCTGGGGGTCCCTCTTTCGAGTAAGGGGGGCTGACGGAAAGCTGCATGGGATGGTCCAGATACACTTGCAGAGGGATGGTTGAGTTGGTGTGTGGGGGTGTGCACTTGGACGTCGTCCTCTCTGATGACTTCGGGAGAGGGCAAAACGGGGTGGAGAGTGTGTCCCTGTTGTTGCTCGTCTGCTGTCCGGGAGGGCAAGAGGAGACTGAAGGAGCGCATCAACCGTCTCTGGGTCTCTAGGTGTTTTGCGTGGGTGCCAAAGAACACGCCATGCTCGTTTTCTTCTGAGAATTCGTGTTCTTCCTCACTTTCTATTTCTGTCCAATCCTCTTTTGAGTTCTTCTGCGTTCCCCCCGCCTGTCCCTTGCCCCCATCGTCCCCCCTCTGTGCCTCCGTCTTCGTCTTCGGCCTCAGGGGGAGAGACAGAGAGTCTGGAGTGGTGGCGGGAAGATGTGACGGTGAGATTTCAATTTTTGGAGAGAGGTCACCCTCTTCCCTCTCCTTTTGCTGTTCTTTCTCAGTGAAGAAGGGGGGGGCTGCCTTGTGCTCGCGCTCCTCATGTGAATGTGGTTGAGTGAAGTCATGAGGATCAGAATTCACCCCCTCTTCTGCTGCTGCCTCCACCCATGATGCAGCATGAGGATGGACGAAGGGCGAAATCGCAAATTCAGTCAGCCGCTTTCCTCCCAAGCGCGTCCTCCCTCCTCTATCTCCAGCAGCACTCCCACGCTCTCTCTGCCTCTCCACCCCCAACTTCCCAGTGGGACCACCTGCAGCGGCCCCACCCTCAGTGCCCTCCTCGACCCTCCCCGCACTCACCCCCACCTCCTGCGCACCTACATCCCCCCGAGCCCTCACCGCACCCCCCTCGAGGAAAGGACGAGACGGCGTCTCAACCCCCGCGGCGGACCCCAGCCCAGAAGGCTCAGGAGGGTCAGAACGGAAACCCTCACCTGCCATTCCCATCTCCCATCCCAGCTGCCCTGCACGCATGTATGTATGTATGTATGTATGTACCAGTGTGACCAGACAGAATCCTCGCATAATTAGTCAGTCGCACACAAAAAATGACAGGGGCGCCCCAGTGACCCCCGTATTTTTCTCCTTGTCCTTCGACTGACGCACGCAGCCGCGCAATTAAAATTAAGCCATTCTGTACCTTCGCGCAACATTGGTAATTCGGGTCGCTGCATGCGCACGGTCTGCTTGTTTCCTCCACTTCTAGTTTTCTTTTTTCAGGCTCTTTGGTTTTTTTTGCTGTTACTTCCTTCATCTGTTCATACATATCCGTGTGTGTGTGTGTGTGTCTGAAAATCCTCCCTTTGTTCTCATCCTCAGAAAGGTATGATGATGCCACGAAAGAGAATGCTGTCTGCGAAAATCTTCTCCTTCTCTACGCAGACAACAAAGCACTTACCTCTGTACACAGAACACCAAGGCACTAATCTCTGTCCACAACCAAGGCACTTACCTCTGTACACAGAGACCAAGGCACTCATCTCTGTCCACAGAACACCAAGCAAGGCACTCATCTCTGTCCACAGAACCAAGCAAGGCACTCACCTCTGTACACAGGGCCCCAGCCCATGACGTCGTGCATGTCCTCTGCGAACTCGGCGATGCGGTCGGGGACGAAGACGACGGCCGGGTGGGAGGAGAAGACCCGGAGGCAGTGGCAGTAGGCGAAGACCAGAAAACCCTCATGGGCCTCCGACATCCCCCTGCTGGCCTCGTTGTACCTGCATGCGTGCATGCATGTACGTGATGGATGGATGCAATGCGATACATGCAGGCGAATCCTATGCAAGTGTTGATTACACTGCTTTACAGCTTATTTGCATCAAAAAATGCTCAACAAACACAGAGCCGTTGGTATGCGTGTAGCTCTCCTAAAGCTGTGTGAGGGGCTGAAGAGCAGACGAACGAACGAACGAACGAAGGAGCATTACCGAAAGAACGGACAAAAAAAGAAAGAAAGGAAGGAAGGAAGGAAGGAAGAAAGAAAGGAAGGAAGGAAGGAAGGAAAGAATGAAGGGGGGGGAAGGAAGGAAGGAAGGAAGGAAGGGAGACAGGCAAGGCGAGAGAGAGGGGGAAGGACGCACCTGTCCATCAGACGCTCACACCTGCAAGGAGAGAGAGAGAGGGTGAGTGAGTTTTTTGTCTCGTTGGACATTCCATTGAGTCTGCATGTAGAATTCGTGTTGTGCTCAAACTTTCATTGTGGGAGAGATCTTATGAATACTCTCTTTCAATAAACAAACAATCAGACCGAGAAGCCAAAAGCGATTGAAGAAAGGTCGCAGAAACAAGAGGACCGACCAAATTGCTCAGACAGGAAAAAAATTATGGAGGAAGAGAGAAAACCAACGAACTCACGTTGAAGGGGAACCAAGAAAGTAATCAAGGCCCTACCTACCCGACCTTCTGAACAGCGTTCTCACTTCCGCGAAGAGCTTCTCCTCCCACCCCCTCTGTTCCGAGAAGAGCCGCTGCAGAAGAACCCAAGCGAGGGTCACTGCAGGAAGAGTCGCCATGATCTCGAACGTCGCCTCGTTGGATCTGCGGAAGAACAGATAATAGTAAGTAGAATAAATTGAATTGAATTGATTCACCACAATTGAATTGATCTCGAACGTCGCCTCGTTGGATCTGCGGAAGAACAGATAATGGTAAGTAGATTAAATTGAATTGAATTGATCTCGAACGTCGCCTCGTTGGATCTGCGGAAGAACAGATAGTAGTAAGTAGATTAAATTGAATTGAATTGAATCACCACAATTGAATTGATCTCGAACGTCGCCTCGTTGGATCTGCGGAAGAGCAGATAATATCAATACGGGGACATATGCGCGCGCAAAGAGACACACGTACATAAATACACATAGGCATGCACAGGTGTGTAGGTGTGTGTGTGTGTGTGTGTGTGTGTGTGTGTGTGTGCGTGTGTGCGTGCGCGCAGGTCCCCATGATTTCGGATGTCGCCTTAGTTGACCTCCACAATAAGTGCATGCACATACACACACGTCCACACTCAAACTCATACATACGAACGTAAATACAGACAGACAGAGATGGCCTCGGTATGCGATACCACAGGCTAACCGGAGAATTCGGTCCATCGCGAGCATTGCCTGTTGCATGTTCGTTCTCTGCTGTTGCACCTGCACACACACACACACACACACACACACACACACACAGACAGACACACATACTGACACATACGCACACACACACACACACACACACACAGAGAGAGAGAGAGAGAGAGAGAGAGAGAGAGAGTAGCTAGGCACGTGAACGAGAACATGATGTTTTCTTGCACCGCTCCATGTTGCAAGTTGGCGCATGATGTTCTCTGGCTGCAAGGCGTTGGCAGTCCGACAGACAGACGAGAATCTTTCTCGATAGGCTCAGGCAAGTGACAGCATGAAAAGGGGAAAACAAAAGAAGAACAATGTATTCAAAGAAATATCTTGCAACACAAACAGCTGGATTGATGGATGGAAAGCAGGAGACGAAGGGAGGCAAGACAATGAGGGCAAAAATGCACCCAGCAGGTGGCAGACTTACGTGGGAACGCAGGCTACCTACAGAGAAATTCAGAAAATAAGAACATGAAATCAAATGAAGTAAGAGAGAGTTCTTTGCCCTCTCCCCGTCCTCGTCTCTCCCTTCTCCCCCCCCTTCGCTCTTCCTCCTCTCTCACTGACGTACCTGAATGAGAAGGAGCCTCGGAAGAGGACCAGTGAAGTCCCCCTCAGACGTGATCCGTATACATATATACATATATATACAATGTATATATACATTGACGTACCTGAATGAGAAGGAGCCTCGGAAGAGGACCAGTGAAGGTCCCCCTCAGAGGTGATCTGATTGTCTTCTCATATTCTCTGTCCAGCACCTCCATCAAAACACGCACGTCTTCTGCAGGCACCCTTAAGGGAACACACCCACCCTGTTTGTCCTGTGCCAGGGTGAAAACACAACCAATGACCAATTGACTGTTCAGTCTGCACTCCCTCCCTCCCTCCCTCCTCGCGTCGTTTTCTCTTTGTTCTTGTTTGTAAAAAGAAAATACGAAGAGGGGGGTCGGTGTGGTGTGGAGAGAAATTTAAAGGAGAGACAGAAAAAGAAAGGCCGAACGGATGGAGAGGGACGTTCAAAAAAGAAATTAATTCAAAAAAGAAAGATAAAAACCAACCTCCCGGGGTCATCCTTTTTCCTCCTCCTCCATCCGAGGGTCCCCCCAGCTGTCCTTCCGCGTGTATTTCTGGTGTGGGTGCTTGTGCTTGAGCATTCCCCCCCTGCAGCCCCCCTGAAGCCCCCTTCTCACTCCCTTCCGTCGGTGCTCTCTCCACTAATTCACCCAAAGACGAAGAAAGGGACGAGAAAGACGAAGACAGAGAAAGAGAAGGAAAAGCGCTCTCAAAAGTCTCCGATGTTCTCTGTGCTACCCTCTC
>JAHBMJ010001980.1:0-2500 GCA_018398765.1 Chromera velia | reverse complement strand
TTTTTTTTTTTCCTCTAGCCGGCGCCTAGCAGGTGTCTGAGCAACCTCTTGACGGTGCAAGTCGAAGCCCAGCAGTGGACCGCGGGGCAACTGGGGACATAAATCTTATTCTATCGTATAGATATATCCGCCTGGGTATATACTAGGCTGTAACACTACGCTTACTAGATATGATGGCTAAGATTAGCTAAGATCTGAATCAATTTTTAAATTAATCATCAATTCAAATATCGCTAGAAATGCGGCAAATGCTGGCGACGATTTCACAATAAGTTCAATAACTTTCATACAAATAGTCAGCCAGTCGAGAAGCCCACCCATTGTCGGGCCAAATCAAAGAGAGGCGCTGCAACACTCTGATCCTTTGACAGCGCAACACCCTCTCCGAACCCCCCACCGGAAACACACTTCCCATCCCACCCCGCACCCCCCACCCCTCCACCCCCAGCTCCCTCCGAACTGTGTCCCTTCACAGCACAGTGCGATTTCACCAGAGCCATCAGAAGCCCTCGTGTCCTCATGTCCACTATCGTCTCTCCCCTCGGATCCCCGTCAACGAGCACAATCCTCTTCTGGACGTTCACAAGGCACTCCACCGCCCTCTGGTGCTTCTGCAGAAACTCGGAGAACGAACCACTCAGATACCAACGCTGCCGCAGATCGACCATCTCCTCAAGGAGACAGGTCAACGGGGAGGTCGACGGCTTCGCTGAAGCGGCTGCTGCGTTGAATGCCCCCGGGGGGGCGGGAGGGTCGGTTGAGAGGGGGGTTGAGAATACTCTCTCCCAGATCAATCGCAAAGTTCCGGCTTTATTCTCGCACCCATCCTCCGTTTTGACCCCACTCGAATTCAGGGAAGACGACGACGAAGAAGAAGACACAGGGGAAGATCCAAGAAGAAAAGTACCGAAATTCATCTGCTGACCTAGACCCCCCCTCTGTTCTTGTTCCTTCTCCTTTCTCTGGCAGTGCCTGCACCTGCACCCCCTCACACCCCGACGGACGGCCAAATTCTCCAAAGCGGCTGCAAGGGCCCAGTTGCCTGTCTTCACAGCACACGCACAGCCAGAAGCAACAGACGCTATAGAGAAGTCCTGCTCCTTAGTTACGCTGCCTTCTAGCTCCACTAGCTCTGGTACAAAACAGAACTCCATTTCCCTCTCAGCCTCAGTCCGGTCAATTCTTACCAACGCCCCCCCCTCCCCCCAGGGAGAAGCATGTAGACCCCAATACTCCCCATGCACCCCCCCAACCCCCCCCTCCCATGCGCCCTCTCCAACAACCACATGAGGAGGATCCACCCCCCCCAATGCGACTCCAGGTGGGGGGGGGACCCCATCTTCTTCCTCTTCCTCATTCCCTGCGCCCACACCGGGCCCTCCTCCCCCTTCTTCCTCGGTCTCGCTTTCTGCTTGCTCCTCCCTCTCCTTCTCTTCTCTGTGCAGCCTCAGGGCGACTCTCTGTCTGATGAACAGCACCATGGCTGAACGTTGTGGTTTGGTTTATTTTTTTCATTTGCAAGGAAGACAGGCAGACAGACGGAGAGAAACAGCGCATGCAAGTTAATCACTGCATCGTCATCAAAATTTGCAGGGGGGGATCCGACCGCGACCATATGAGGAAGAACTCGTGGATCGACGCAAACAACGCAGGACCGAAAAACTGAAAATTCAAAAGACGTGAAACAGGCAGGCAGAGACAAAAGGGGGGGGGAGGGGGAGAGAGAGAGAGAGCTATAGCACGTGAGAAGAGAAGCGCATAGGCAGAAAAGAGAAGAGAAGAGCAGAAAAAGAAAAGTGCATATGCCGACTGCCCTGCGAAGCCCCCCCCTCACGCTCCCACCGGCCCCTCCTCACCTTCGAGCTCCTTCAGAACCTCGACCCGCCCCCCCCCCTTGGCAATAGCCTCCACGGCATCTTTCACTGGGGGGGGGAAGGGGGGGACGTCCGTCTCCTTCCAGAGCCACCTCAACCCCTTCAAGTCCCTCTCCATCTCCATCTCTGACGCACGCCCAGAGGATCCAGTCACGCTCCCCTCCCTCCCCGTCCCCCCACACACACTTCCATTCGAATCCCGAGAGAACCCCCCCAAAGCCAAAGCCGCCAGAATCGGTTTGGAGCTCCAGGGCCCCCCCTCCTCTGCCCGAGAGTACAGAACTCTGCAGACCTCCCAGTGGCCCTTCGAAACAGCACCAACGACCGAGTCCTCCGCTGCAACAACAAACACAAAAGTCAACACACAACAAACTTAAGTGTCAGGAAAAAGAAACAAGAATCAGAACCAGCACAACCGGAGCGACAAGAAGTGCAGCGGCAGATCACACCCACAGACACTTGCGCGTGTTCACGTTCCATAAACAGTCTCTCTCTCTCTCACACACACACACATACTCACACACGCACAGACGACGAGCCAATCACAAAGTGACGCCCGTAAGCTCACTTGCACATCCACACAAGCGCGCGCGTGCGCGGGGGCAGGAACTCACCCCCCCCCCCCC
>JAHBMJ010001979.1:0-15812 GCA_018398765.1 Chromera velia | reverse complement strand
CCCCCCCCTCCCTTCTCTCTCTCTCTCACACACACACACACATACACACTCACACACACATCGTGATACAGGCATACGCACACATGCACGCATGTGCGTACACATGGAATACACGATCACACGGACTACTAGCAGTACACTCCTTTGTTGTTTAAGCAAATACAGGCAACAAAATGCAGTGCTAGAAGGAATACATAAACTTTCAGGACAAGGAGACAAACAGAATACATGGAAGGATATCCTTTTTCACATACTCATACTCTTTTTCAGATACACATAAGGCAAAGAAGGGGGCTAGAAAGCAAAAGTAGCTTACCATTTATATTTGCGAAGATCCTCCCAATCCTGTTGACAGGATGCGGCACATCGATGGTCGGCAAGGCGCATGGTGCACAGCAGGGAGAGGGAATCATAGCCGATCATAGCAGGAGAGGGAAGGTGAACCAATAATAGAGACATAGACACAGACTCTTTCACTTTCTCTCTCTCTCTCTCTCTCACTCACTCACACACACACACACATACACACACACACACATATACACATACACATACACACACGCTGCACCTAGTATTGTACACACCTAGATATACACATGTGTAGAGACGGAGAAAGACTTAAAAAAAGAAAGCAAAATGGTCAACAAAAAAGCAGCCTAGAGCCCCAGACCCTGGCAGACCAAGTGCAAGCCACTGAAACAAAGGCCGAGCTCTGAACCCACCTTCTACAGGGGCTGTCTAGGGTGGTCTCTTCACACGCCTTGAAGTGGACTTAACTGCATTCATATTCAGAAGATACACATATAAAGAAGAGTCCATAGAATCTGATGTATCAAGAATAGAAACAGGCAGATGGGAGAAGAATTAAAGGCTTAGAAAACAAATTTAAAAGGTTTTACAACAATCTAGCTATTTTTTTCTGCATGTGCATAAGCAGAGAATACGAGGCGCGCAAGGCGTAACCCTGATGCCTGACCCGAGGCGGCCCACAATAGAGCAGATTCAGAACAGAAAAAGAACACGTGGCATAAATTCATACAAGATGAATGCTGTTCCGAACACCTTTCATCCAAAAAATGTGTCTTTTCTGTGATGTGAAAGAAAAAAAATCCTTCATATTTTCACCGAGGGAGAATTCAGGGCTAAATTCTCCCTTGGGTGAAATGGCTCAAAGTGCTGTCTATTAAGAGCTGCGAGGAGAGAAAGAGAGCAGTTGACACGATTTCGATCAAGATAAATGCTGTCTCAAACACCTTTCATCCAAAGAACATCTCCTTTCTATGGTGTAAAAGAAAAAAAAATCCTTTGTATTTTGACCGAGGGAGAATTCAGGGCTAAATTCTCCCTCAGACGATATCTTTTTCACATACTTCAAGAGGGAGAATTCAGCCCTGAATTCTCCCTCGGTGACAATAAAAAAAAATTCTCCCTCAAAAAAATTTTTTCCACATGCTCATCTGGGGAGAATTCAGCCCTGAATTCTCCCTTGCCAAATATTTTTTTCACATAGTCCGAGAGGGAGAGGCGGAACACAAAGTGTGGAATGGGCCTAAAAGAATAGTGCAGCCTCTACCGGCATCCTTCGCAAAGCTAGGCAATCCACTTTTTATACCCTAACTCCCCACCGATTTCTCCCACCGACCTCTCCGAGTCTCCGAATTGTCTGTGTCCTTCCTAGTATCCTTCCTGGTGGACACCGCCCACCCCGGCTACTTGTGACGCCGCCAGCCCTGGCCCTACTGCCTTATGACGCCGCCGGCCCCAATCGACCTCAGCTTCCTTTGCCAGTCGCAGACGTTCATTTACTCGGCCCAAACGTCTCACCGCTCCCTCCAGCTGACGTCTCTCTGCTCTTTCTGACGCCGCCGGCCCTGGGCCTGGCCCAGGCCGCAGCATGTCGCGGTACCGGGCCCGGCTCCCGCCCCTCAGCGGCCCCTATCCCCGTCCTTGCCTCCGCCTCCGTCAACAAACGTCCCCCCGGCCCCGCCAGCGCTCTAGTCTGCTCACTCCCTTGATCCGCCCTCTTCTTCTCACTCTTTTGCCCCCCTTTCTACCTTTTGTCTCCGCCGGGATCCATATATCGGGGCCGGGGCTGGTGCTGGCACGCAGTCCCAAAGACAGAAAGCAGACCTGAATACAGGCAGACAAGCAGCATATTCACAGGGAGACAAACGGAAAGCAAGGACAAGTATCCTTCCCCTCATCCCATTGTCTCTTCCCAGGTTGCCATAACTTCTCTTCTTGCTTTCTAGACCGTACTTACTGGATGCCTTTGACTGATTTTCACTGACAGGCACGGGCGCAAAACGACGCGACTGACAGGGACCGAATGAAAACAAACCACTAACCCAGAGAGATGCGGTCATCATACGGAGCCCCATTGGCAAGTGCTGTTCCTCAGCACGATCAAAAGAACGAAACCTGCATTCAATCACATTCCCAAGAGGTAACAAAGCCAAAAACGATGGTTTAATACAAATATCTGCTCAACAGTGCATCATGCACTGACTCACAATGTCATAGAGAGACGGAACTGCACACTCACCAGAAGAATGGCAAAAGTAACCCCAGCTCCTCAGCAAAGGCAAAAGGTGGTCCCAGATCCTGCATGCAACCACCAAACAAGAAAAGGATGAAGTTCCATGGGAGGGTCTGAGGTCTATCATGCTCTGACCTGATGGAACGGCTTGCAACCAGTGAGACAAACAAACTGATGAACTTATCGGAGAGCACGCGAAGGTCCCTCTGGGTCCCCGAAACAGCCCAGTGGGAATTCCATATCCTATCTGCAGGTACATACCAAGAAAGTAAGGAAGTCTGCATGAGAGCTTGGACAAAGGTAGGCCTGTGCCTGATATGATGCAACGAGTGTCATAGCTAGCTATAGTTCACATCTGAAAGGAGACGGAACCTCAAACTCACCAGAAGGAAGACAAAAACAGGCCCAGTTCCCCCGACAAAGAAAGCAAGAGCTCGAGCGTTTGCATGGAAGCATGCAAGGGGAAAAGAACGTTGACTAAAGAGTGAGAACAAGACGGCCCTCTCCAATTTTACCCACCGATAGAATGAGACGGCTTGCTGATAGAACGAGACGGGCAAATAAACCTATACCCGAAGAAGAGAGACGACTGAGGTTCCTCCCAAAGTCTGCCCAGAGTTGGAGTCTCCCATGTGAAGTATAGAGCTGTTATGCCTGCAATGTAGTGTGAGCTGATCTGAAAACATCAGCAGTGAATTAAGAGCTTTGGAGCAGATCCGCAGTCCCACAATGTCCAGAGATAAATATGCAGTGTGCTTTAATCATTTGTCAGCTACATCTACGTGTGTCAAAATCGGCTTCTTGGATATCCGATTTTAAGGCTGGGGCACATTGATCCCATGATATGCGCAGGCCCCGCCGCGCCCCGCGCCACTGCTGGCCGCGTTGTGGTAACGGGCGCGCAGCACGCTGCCGCGTTGTAGTCACGCACACCGCTATAATTTTTTTTTCTCACTAATCCCAATTTAAAAACACAAAATCGCACTCTCACATTGCTTAAAACTCTTTGTTTTAAGCTTTTAAGCATTGTTTAATACATAAAAAATACTAGAAAAGCTGGAAAACTATGGTTGTTTTGGAGACCGTTTTGATGTTGGAGACCGTTTAGGATAGATTTCTCTTTCAGGCCCGCGCGGTATCCATGCGGTCACATGCACGCTTGCATCTTCATGCCAATGCATGCGCTCGCAGCCGTTTACTTTATTTTTTCTTTTTTTCTTCATCTTTCTCTCTTTCTCAGACCAGCTTGCTGAAAGGAAGCAGGCGATAGACACAATAACATGCCTGACAGTATAAAAGAACCCCTTCCAGTTCTTTTTTCTGAATGAAAGTAGATGGGCAGACAGAGATATGAACAAAACATGAAGAGACGGAAAAAACAGAAGACGGCAGTAGAAAGCCTCACGCACACATATGTTTACACACAATGTTATTTATTCACATTTCTTCCTCCTCTCTCTTCTATCTCACTCCCTTCCCGAAGATTGCATGCGCGTCTGCTCGCTTGTCGTCAACAACACCGTAGATTGACTAAATATACAAGAACAGACATCAACGAATGAACGGCACCCGGTCAGACCTATCGGAGGGAGACGTCTACCGGCACACCATCTGGCTTCATGCAGATGCATGCGCAGAGACGGCTGGCTCTACCAAAGCTCCCATCCAGGGCTCCCATCCTAGGCTCCCATTAACTCTCGTGCTGCGAAGAGGAGAGGCAATACCCAGAGAACTCAGAGGGCCTTTAAAGCACCGGCATCCCCCTGCAGGGAGAAGATGCAGAACAGACACCAAGACATGTACGGGCTGTCCCCTCATTTTTTTTCTTTTTTTTCTTTCTCGTTCAACAGACATCTCTTTCAAGATTTCTTCTTTCTTTGTTCCTCCTCTACTTATTCTCTCTCCACTTTTTCTAGTCTCTTTTTCTTAAATTAAGGAGGAAGCCATGGATAACCTAAAACGTTTCAAAGCAGTAGAAGGAAGCGAGAAGAAGATAGCGAATGAAGGTGCCCCCTTGTGTACTCGTGCTCTCAGCCATACAAGGGGTCTGACTCCGAAGCCATAGGCAAAGCAAAGCCAAGAGAAGCCGAGAGAGAAGGAAGGTCACTCTTCCAAAAGGAGTTGCAAAAGTTTCGAATGCGCGGCACATGTGGCGCTCGGCTTGTTGTTCTCGCAGTCCGCCTCTTTGATACTCAGCCTTGCAAACTGAATGCTCACTCCCCCCCAAGTTTAGTGTAGGGGCGCAAGGGTGGTCACAGGCAGTCGCGGGCATACGCAGGCATAAGCATATAGCGGCGACAATCAGGCAGTCCTCTGCCCTTTTCATACGTAGCTGACGTAGGGGTAGGCAATCAAGTTGGAGTTCTCGTCAACAGAAGGACTCAACGGTCTTGTCGAGCATAAACACACTCCACGCGTGTCAGTAGCTGCATAAAGGGAGGGAAGGAAGGGACCAGACATATTGCAGACTGCCCTGCTGGTCTCTTTCTATCTCGCCTCTTCTTTTTGTCTCGTTTCATTCCCTTGCTGCTCCTTTCAACACATGAACTCTCAACTCTGGATAAAAGACGCTCCAGTCACACTCAGTCGCTAGTACTTTGCATGCTCTCGGCCAGCCTCGATTCAATTCGCCCTCTCCCGCGAAGTAACCCCCCTCTCCCCCTCTTCCCCACCCTTTTTCCCTCCCCTTCCTTCCCCCTTTGTCCCCACTTTTCACCCGGCCCCTCTTCCCCTTTCCCCCCCCTTCTCCCTCCTCTTCCCTTCTCCCATGACCCGCTTTGCCCTTCCCGATCCCTGTTAAAAATTTTGCCGGCGCCGGCGAGAGACAAGGCGGCAGCTACCGTGTGCCCTACTCTGTCTCTCAGTAGGTTTGCCGCGACCCTTCTGCCTCTCTTACCGTCAAGGGCAGGCTCGATATCATTTTGTACCCCTTCCTTACTTCCCCCTTCTTCCTACTCCAAGCTCGCCACGTCGGAGTCCCAGAGCAGAAGGCCTTCCCTGGCTGGCACACCAGCCGTCACTGTGATGTTCCGTGTGGTACACCGCCATCCGTCCCTTCTGTCTGTTTAACATGCAAGCAGAGTCTTGCACCCGATCGAACAGCCACTCATTGAACAATCGACATAACAGACGGACAGCCAGAAGCGACAAGCTCTCTCTTGAAAGAAAGCTAAGGAAGAAAGTAACAATTTTGCAGATACATGGGAGACGCATCCCGGCACCCTGGCGGGCACTTTGTCTACACTTTTTGGTGTATTAAGAAAAAATCCAGATTTTTGGTGCGCCCACCCCGGCGTGGCATGCCGGAACCACTAGGTGTTTCTGAGTCCGTTTGCACCTAAACTAAGATTCTTTGGTTGCTGGGCCTATACCTTTCATGACCCGGTCGGGCCAAGCCCATAAAGGCCTTTTGGGGGCGTATTGTGCGCCGCCATATACGGTGTTGAGCTGTATGTAGGCGGCGGTCCCGCTTAATTATGGTGGATTTATGTATAAGAGCGTCGCAGTACGCAGCTCAAGGACCCTGGTAAGTAAGAGTCCCGGGTTCAAGCCCCGGTCTGGTCTTTTTTTGTCTTAAATTGCACTTTTCAACTCCAAAAGTGCGAATTTTTGATGCATGCATGAATGTATGTGAGAGTAGCCAAACTTTTGACCATCTGAGAGGTCTTTGGAGGAGTAGCAAAGCATCTGTACCAAACTTCCTACAGACCCGGAAGCCGGCCCCTGAGGTTGAGGTCCTACTTGTGGGGGGAGGGAGGGAGGTGGAGTCGCGTCTCTTGTTCCTCCTCCTCCTCCCGCTGTTGTCTCTTTCTCCTTCCTTTCCCTCTCCCTCTCTGCCTTCTCCCTCTCCTTCTCCTATACCTTCTTCTTCTCCTCCCCCTCAACCCTGGATTAGTCACGATGGAGGGAGGAGACCTGAGTAAAGGAGAAGAGAGAAGGGGTCGAGGCGAAGGGCGTCTTCTTATGTTTGTACGCTGTCAGAGGACCAGTACAGACAGACCCAGACACGCTGGAGGTGTTTGCAGGCCACGAAGGTGGTCAGCCTCACGCAGACAAGCAAGGAACCAACAGCAAAGACAAGTGAAGGTGATCAGCCGACACTCGTCCGGAAGACGAAGACAGTTGCAGAATTAAAAGGCATAAGAAAAGCACTCTACTGGCCATTTGGATTACAATCTGCTCGTAGGCGGCATTCTTATTGACAATGAAATCAGGCTCCTCGAAGTTTTGAGCAACACCAAGCAATGTCTCCACCATCGGCTTTGGCGACCTCCAACAATCTTTGGGCTCTCCACCTAAGGATAAAGGCAAAATCCAGGATCAGACTCGAAAGGGATCTCTAAAAGAGGACTTTAGGCAGCTTGGGACGTAAGAGGACGCTGAATTCCCTTACTCACGGTCTCTGCCTGACCGTACCCATATCGTTGCAATCGGTTTTCTACTGTTGCACAAAAGGACAGATCTGGTCTCCATCACAGAAGGTATATGAGAGTCGATACTCATCGAGCTAGGCGTTCACCACAATGCTTTGTCCCCCCTGTCTGGCTACCTTATGGCGTCCAGACAGAAGGTAAAATAAAGACAAGAACCTTATGGAAGATCTACAACACTCAATCATGCAACAGTTTACAGAAGGTTCATCCCTACATTAGTTTAAGTTCTAGCGCGATCTGGGATTCCAATCAGCTGAGTTCATTCTATCATTCCACAATTTCTACTTATGCTTCTCTCTGTTCCTCTCTCTCAGAGTCTCAAACTCCCGATCTATGACAAACAGACATCAGACTCAAACGATGCTATCCGTTGTTCGAGTAATATGTTGCATACTTAAATATGAAGGTCAGACTTGATCAATTTTAACAACTTTGATCGACGCGTGCGACACGTACGAAACAAAGCGCGGCGGCGGAGCCTGGCGTCGGCACGCGGGCTCATTCAGATACAGCGCATGCGAGGGTCCAGAGGGCGGCGCCACAGGGTAGGACTCCACATATGCAGTGCTCCTCTCAATGCTCCCAAAGATACTTCCCAGCTAGTGTTGTGTGTGCAGTCAACGCGCACGGAAAGGCAAACAAGCAAGCCAGATCTGGCAGATTGAGCGCCTCTAATGACTTACATAAAAAGAAACTTCCTAGGAAACTTCATGCACATGAATTGCTTTGAGATTAAAGCCCCCCTAAAGCTACTTACTGGTGACACTGTATACTTGCATTGCCCATAAACGTCCCACAAGGCAAACTGAGTAGCCAAAATTAAAGAGGAAGCCGCAAATAGTGAGGCAACACAAGTGGTATGTAGCATTACGTCGGACTCTTTTGATCTTTAAATCATTCACACACAATAGATGAATTCAGAGGGGCCTGGCAGCTGTTTTTGGTAGAGAAATTGTTGAAAAAAGAAGATACACGGTTGTCTATCTGTATAGAAGACGCTCATAAGGCAAGCCTACCACCAGACGGTCTCTCAGATCAGTGTGCATGAGGAAGGACAAGCAGACTGAACGCCGGTTTGAACGTTGTGTAATTAAAAGCCGCAATGAGCGAAACTTGTCTTCTACTACGCAGCAATCGCACTGTCGAGAGGTTGTCTATGACTCTGACCTCTTCCTCTCCAGAGCCGTTTTTGATCTGCTATCAGATTGTAGTTTACTCTGATGCAAATGTCAGACAAAAGCAGCGTGAAGCAGCAAGGTCAGACATTTTGAGTACGTTTGCACCGTCGCGCACTACTTAAATTATTTTTGCTTGACTTGAAGGGCACTTTTGTTGCGTGCCCCTCATGCGATAATCGGAATGCGTGCGAAAGTGCATGCATGCATTTAATACGCGCGCGTCTGACCTTCAAGTTGTTGTCTTGGTTCCGACTTGCTTTCTGGAATTGCCATTGAAGCAAGCTTGTATCTGAAAGCATTCCAACAACAGATAGACATCAGCACAGCATAGTGGAAGGCTGCCAATGCAGTTCTGAAAGGAGAGATGTCGCATTGCATCAAAAGGAAAGCGCTAAATAAGGGAAGATGCTTGTATATTATTTTGCCGTCTCCAGTCCTTCTCCTCAACTCCAACCCTTCTTCTTTTTCCAACTTGGACGGCTTCCATCAGGTTTGATACCACGACGGGAACTAGGGCTATAAGAAGACTTTGATGTCGCTCTACTTTGCTTTTCGGCTTGATTCTTGATCCATTTTGACACTTCTTCATACAGTAACTTCTTCTTAGACTTCTTTATCAATTTACTTCCCCCGGACCACCTACCTAGGTCTTTCAGGCTGGATCGCTCCCCCACTCCCCTGGGGTACTAGGTCAGCTGGGTGTCCGACCTCCAAACTGCCGAATCGCTCCCCTACTCCCCCAGGTAGGTCGTCGTGTGTCAGAAGTCAAAGTTTCAGGGGTGATGTCTGGACTAACTTCGGGATCTGTGCAAATGACACATTGGAGGCTAGCATTGGAGGCTTATTGAAGTGTTTTTAAGGGTTAATATATGGTTAGGAACTCATTAGAAACAATTTTGAAAGTGGCTTTTTAAGGTTATTTTGGGGTATTTTGGGATCCCTGACCCCCATAACTTTGGGATCAGTACCAACAATTTTAGACAAATCGGCTAAGGTCTGAGTCCACGCAGAAAGCCAAAGCCACTTATCTGGACGGTGTCTTAACCGTCTATACTACAGGCGTTAACGGTGTCTTAAAAAACGATGCCGCAGATATAAAGATTATCTTGATTATATATTTTCAAGTGACACTTAGGTTCAGGGAGGTTATATTTTTATGATAGAGATGTTTCAATTATATCTAGAAAAGTAGAAAAGTAACACAAAACCAGAAGTCTTAGAGATCATCTCATTGATTACTAGTATGTTAGACTTTGTCCGCAATACGTCTCCTGCTGACTCAGAGCTCTTCAACATTCTTTATCAGTGGAGCCTCCTCTCAAAGGAAAAGACTTGCGATTGTGGAAAAGTATTCAAAACGTGGAAAGAGATCTCTGAAGAGGTTTTCTCTCTTCAGAGTCTTCCCAAGAAGAACTACGGAAAGTGTACTTATAGATCGACACGTTTAACTTACTGTAACACAGCTGATTGATGCAGGGATGCTGTTAGACAGACGGCTCTCTCAGATGAGCTTTCCAGCCAAGTTGGCCTGTTTCTGGACCTTTGTAGAGTCAATCTGCCCTAAACAGGCCTAGGCATTGCTCTATACAAAAGGAATGAAGGAATTTGAGTTTTCTGTGAAACAGATGCACAGATTCTATGGGTACGTCCACACCTATATACAGGAATAGAACTTTCCAGAAGAAAGTCTGGGGGGGGGGCAGACTTAGAGGCCGCTACACCTGCAAAAAATGAGACGAATGCGACTGCCTGGGAGTGTGAAAAGAAGATCTGAAGGACGACCTGTTTAGAAAGTCGACTAAGTAAAGAACTCCTCCCCACCCAGGACAAAAGAAGAACAGAAAGAGGGCCCTGCTCATCTGTATAATACAGGCTATGTTTAAGTTAATGAAAGTCAGTCAGTCAGATTTTTGATAACTCCATGTCTCATCTTATATCAGATGTATTGAAGGCGTATTACTTTGAGACTCGCACGCTTGCACGCAAAGCCATTTTACATGAAAGTATGAAACACAGAGGGGGGAAATTGCTTTCAGACAAAACTGATTAAAGTGGGGCAGCTCTCCATATACAGCAGATTGAGTCTCTGTAGAGGCGCATTCATTTTTTTTTTTGCTATGTACAATTTGCAAAGGCAACAACCGAGGGGGGACCTACTGGTGCCTAGCCACCTATAAGAAAGACAGAGGTCTGGTTCAGGTTCCAGCTGCCCTGAAGCTACATCTCATGAGCCTCCGCATGAGTGGCAATGGAAGTGGAATGAGAAAGTTTTTCAGCATCCCTAGTTAGGATTTGCAAAGCTATTGCAAAACTGATCCATGCAATCATGCAGGTTTGTTCAGCCAGTGGTGGGGATGGTTGCTCCTGTGAGAAGGAAAAAAATATGCAGGGCGGCAGGGCAAGGAAAAAACGATGTATGAGACAGAAACAGAGACCAAGATAGAAGAAGAAAGAAGACAAGGTCGGCTAAAAAGAATACATCACTCTGCTTGCATATGTTCACAGGACTGACCAGCAAAATCAGATGCATGCATATACATGTAACTGCATACATTGGTAGGGGTTCAGAATCTTCTGCTTCTTGCTCTCCAGTGTCTGTGCTGCCTTTTAGACCCTCTGCACTGCTGCCTGCCAGGCCACCCGTTTGGCGTTCGTAGCGAGAGATCTGCATACACAAAGGGAGAGATGAGAGATTAATGCATATGTATATTCATGCATGTCACTGAGAATTAAATGACATTGTATAAAAAAAGAATGTAAGGGACAGGAGGTAGGTAGGGAAGGTGACGTACTTGAGAAGGTTGAAAAGAAGTGTGTATATAGTGCTAGCTCATGCCTTTTCTTCTTATAGCACGATTTGCAGAGGGGTTCACAACACTGAAACTTGATAAGGAATGACTTCAGCGTCTCTTTTGCAGCAACCAGATCCACTGGCCAATAAAAAGTAGATAAAGAAGTCCTCAGTTCTCTCTATATATATGTATGTGCATGTGTCATACATGTATGATCGCTCTTAGACCATGCAGTTCCGGCAGAGGAAGTGTATTATGATGGAAGTTACCTCTATTAACAAACAATACAAAAAGATCATCTAAAGAGTCAGTAAAGACCCTGTAGGGCCTGTACGTGGCGCCACCACGAGGCTGTCATGGTACGTAGTTGCTCGACGGGCTACTTATATGGAGTAGGGCGTGGGATCAATAAGCAAGTACGTCTGTGCTATGCCACTAAATGATATTTACAGTGAGACATGCGTTCTGTAGCTAAGCAAGAGAGAACCTGGAAGGCAGTAGAAGCTGGATGACTGGCATGAGTAGTTATTGTTAGAACTCTAAGATGGAATTCCCTCTATGAATGGCTGATCGAGAATATCTCTGTTTAGTAGCCCACCACACTGCTAGCCTCATGATTGCTTAGCCCAGTATGCACACAGCTTATAGTTTGGTAGCAGAGCGTTTGGCAACACAGGGAGGCAGATGTGGTGTGGATCGCAAACTTTGTTATATTGATGAACAGTCAGACTAGACAGAGAATTCTCACTACTGTACGCAAGGTCTGTACTGACAAGAGTGTAGTGCCAGCTCGTCAGTGGAAAAACTCGTTGAAAGAAAAGAGATTTCGTCTCTTTTGTGTTGTTTGTTCTCGAATCAAAATTTGTGGCAGATTTAAGACTCTCTTCCAAATGTAATGGAGTGCGGTGTTTCTTTCTGTTCTCTTTATCTTGAAGGAATCTTTGGAACTTAAGGTTGCTGGCCCGCTGGAGATGAGGGTCCAGAAGGATGAATTGATTGAACTGACTGACTGACTGACTACCATCTCTGCTGATTGTGCTGTAATGAAGCATAAGGTGTCCAGGCCTACACGAAATAAGCCCAGGTGATGCAGAAGATGCTCTTAGCTGTTTTGCTCTGTGAGAAGTTTTGGATAGAAGGAGGAAGAGTATCTTATAGAGTGGAGGTTTAGTTGTATTTGGTTGTGGTGACTGGAGGTGTGTGGTCTTTTAAAAAATTGTCTTCACTCACAACCAGGTGTGCTGCGTTTCCAAACGCTCAGTAGTGTCATGGGAGCACCACGGCTGCTGCACATCTCTAAGTCAGTGAACTCCTGCCAGTGGATTGTTTTCTTTTAGTTGAGGGTTAAATTTAGGAAATTTGTTTTTGAGGGGAGGAAGGAGACTCAGTAGGTGTGAGAGGTGAAAGAGAGTATGTGTTGAGGTGACGTTGGCTTTGGGTGCTTAGTTCTCTTGCAGTACGTATTTCTCTGCATCCTGACTGTCTTGTTTCTCCAGATAGGAATGCATCCTAGGGATCCAGGTAGTTAGGATGGAGGGAAAGAAGGAAGAAAAAAAGAATAAAAGAAAGAAAAACGAGAGAGACTGGGAGCGAGAGTATATTGTCAAGAGTGCACATGCATGATGCTGACACAGCAAACAGAAGAGTGAGAGTATTGACTTACTTTGCGTCGAGTCAGCAGTATGCAGGAAGTGTATCGACTGTGCGTCAAACCATGCCCCGTATGCTGTAAACTCTGAAAGCACATCTTAGCGATTAGAAGTTCTGAGCAGTGTGTTGACTTCCGAATCGCGTCAAACCGTCAACTTTGCGTCGAAAGAAGAAAGAGAAAACCCAGCTGTTTGCCGCCACATTGGCCGGTGTGTGGTCGTACTTGTCTTGTTCCGACTTCGCATCGCAGTGTCTGAATCCTCTGGTATCCATGCAGATCATTGCCATGGCACCGCTTGCAGAGGACTATAATTTTTGCTTCCGACTGTTAGGAGTGTGTGAAGGAGTACGGAGCTACACATCCATAAGCAGGCTATGTACGATTTTGGCTTTGGTGCAGCGGGGGGCCTGAAGTGTTAAGATAAAGTTTTAACTGGAGAGGTGTAGAGAAGGTAATGTATGCAACATACTGAGTGTGTTGTAGGCTGGAGATAGGAGGCATTGTGGTCCTTCGGGACTGGAGGCCAGCGTGTGCCCTGAACAGTCGACTAGAAATTAAGTGCTCAAGGTCGCCAGCCAGTATGCGCAAGAGGGTGTACTGAGCCACATACGTCCGTTTCGGAGGTCGACTGCATTTTCTTATTCAGCAATCTAAGCCTGAAGCTTAGCGCTAGACTTAGCGTCATTGTTATTTTGTTGCTGCCGTGTGATCACTTTGTTTTGAATGAAAGAATCTGATGGAAGGAATTAAGATTGAATGAATTGAGTTTGCCCACACAATCTACCTAGCAAGTGGACAGATGTAGGGATAGAATATGGATGGTGAGAGGAAAAGAAAGAAAATGCATGTGAGCCGAGCGTGGATGTTGGCCTCGGTGAGCAGGCAGATGTAGGGCCTATACGTGGCACCGCCCCGAGGCTGTCATGGTACTTAGTTGCTCAACTAGCTACTCGCACGGAGTAGGGCACGGGATCGATGAGCGCATGCGTCTGCGCACTAAACAATATTTACAGTGAGGCATGGCATTGCATTCAGAATCTGTAGCCAAGCAAGAGAAAGCCTGGAAGGCAGTAAAAGCTAGATAATTGGCATGAGTGGTTGTTGTTAGAACTTTAAGATGAAACTCGCTCTATGAACGGCTGATTGAGAATATCTCTGTCTAGCCTACCATACTGCTAGCCTCAAGATTACTTAGCCCAGTACGCATACAGCTTACAGACCCATTACTCTCTCGTTTATTATCATTTTCTCTTTCCTTTTCTCTTAATATCTTTCTTTCTCTCGAAAGGTTTGTTCAGCAGTCCTTACATCGATTCTGATATGCTTGATGGCACGGAGTTAACGTTAGCCTTCTTCTTTTATCCTTATATCACTCTCTCCAGTATACATTTTCTATAAAAGAAGTCAAAATATCTTCTACTTCATCTTTTTGTACTGTTTTCTCTGTATATATATAGATATAAGCTTAGAAAACTCCGTTTCTGCTGCCTGAGACCTTGTTAAAACCAGTTAAAACCATTTTGGCTTACAAAGTTTTCTTCTCACTGATGACTCTGTACATCTTCCTCATACACATATTCTCTTTTCATTCAATCTATTCTTGTATCTTGAAAGATCTTTCTATGCTGGCTACGTTGTTTCCTAGGTTGTTTCACACAGCATGTGTCTGTAGAGAGCTTAGCCAAGCTTAAAATGGTAAGCCGGTAGGCCTTTGGCCCTTAGGCTAGCCCTCGCGTTTTATTCTGTGCATGGGCGACTAGATGGGCGAGCCGCTAAGCAATTGTGGCAGCGCTCACTGGGTTTTCATCCTAGAGTTTCTAGCTAACCCTTAAATAATAATAATTATACATCAAACTCTCAGCTTGAAGCTCTCAGATACAGCTTTATAAAGTTAAAACTTAGAAGCCCTTTATCAGTTGCCATTCTCCCCCCAGTTCTCTCTCTCTAGTTTTCTTTTCTCAAAAGATCAGAAACAATTGTTTGAAGCATAGTAAAAAACTAGGCAAAATATAAAACTGGTTTAAAACTGGCTTAAACTGGTTGAACTTAGCCAAATTAGATTATGTCGGGGTCGACAACCTATGTCACACTGCCCAAAGTAACGATAACTTGAAAGTAACGGCCCCAAAGGTTGAGCCCAAACTGCCTGGCCGGAGAACTTCTAGTTAGCTTTCTTTATGCTTTTACCCCCCTGATACTATAACTAAGTTATACATATTAAGCTATTATATACGCTATCTGAAACAAAAATCTTCAAATTTATTGGATTTCGCAAATATCCGCAAATATGCATAACTTTGTCTTTCAAAATTCAATCCTCCTCTGCGGCGTAAACGCTTTGAAACTTTCAAAACATCGTTTGCGACTACTTGTGACTGCTGTGCACAGTTTTAAAATACTAGTAGTATGTTGCACGCCTGTGGTATGCATAAAAGCCATTCGCGAGAGCGACTTCAAATTTAAGTGGTTTATAGTATCAAAGAGGCCATTTTTTTTATATGTTCTCTATGAAACCCTCCACTGAGTCCATTTGACATTGCCTGAGAAGAAACAATGTCTTTCCGAGTCATGAGACACACTCTAACCGAGGTAATTTAAAGTTAGCACCTTAAAAGCTATCTTAAAACAGTTATAAAGTAAACAGAACGTCCAATACGCAAAATGAAACTGCAGTGCTACCAGTGTATCAAATGCCACAATGTCTCTCTAAGATTGGTAAGGCTTCTAAAGAGCATGTTAAATTGCTAGTGACAGAGTTAAATTATTACAGGCTCTCAGAGCGCCTACATTGAACGAACATTGCGCGAATGAGGGGCCTTAGGAGATAAAAAAGTTTTGAGAAGATTACTAAAGACCTAATAATTATAAAATTTGTCACTAAATTTTGGTCGCATGATCTAAAAGATAAACATATGTACCACTCCCAAACAGCATTGAGCCCTTTCAAGTTGCTCTTATATCAGTCTTTAACCGATTTTTTTGATCTCCTAACTTAAACATACGATACTCTAGATCGAGATTGATTTATAGCTTTCCATACGTTTAACTATCTTTCCTTCAAAAGTCATTTCCCCTACTACTAGTGACCATGTTTGATTTGATTTGATTTGATTTGATTTGATTTGAGCTTTAACCTCAAATATTTGATATTTGAGGTAGGATTTGAGGTTAACCTCTTAAGGTTCCTTGCTGAGTCACTGACTTACTGTCACTCTGATC
>JAHBMJ010001978.1:8017-24177 GCA_018398765.1 Chromera velia | reverse complement strand
TGTGTATGTGTGTGTGTGTGTGTGTGTGTGTGTGTGTATGTATGTGTATGTGTGTGTATGTGTGTGTATATATGTGCGTGCGTGCGTGTGTGCGTGCTTGTGTGTGCGTGTGTGTGCGTATGCGTGCGTCTGCGTGTGTATATATGCGTGTGTGTATATGTGTATATGTGTGTGTGACACTGTATGCGTGTGTGTGTGTGTGTGTGTGTGTGTGTGTATGTGTGTGTGTATGAATGTGTGTATACGTGCGTGTGTGTCTATCTGTAAAAACGTGCCTCATCTGCATGATTTGAATCCATATCTACCAGATCATGTCGCTGCTGGATTCACTCTCACCTTCTTCCTAACCTGCCCGTCTACACTTCCTGCGCTCCAGCCAGTGTAGTAAAGGGATCGATGTTATCGCATACTAATACGGTGGCTAAGAAAGCTGTCTTAGAAGCGGTACATAACCTGCATGTATGGACGCGCGCTGCATAAGCAAACAGTATAAACAACACATTATCCCGTATAGCAGCATAAGATTATAAATCTCAGTGTAGAATAAATAACAGTACAAAAGTATAAATTTAATTGAGTGATATTGAATTAAACCTAATTATGTTATAATAAAATATAAATTCAATTATTATTAAATTTATTATTAAAAAATGAGAATTGTATGTGTTTTAACATTATAAGTGTTTTTTGTATTTAAAACATTGATTTTAATTATATATTTATGAATTAAAGCACACTATCACTTCAATTAGTTTTTTAAAGTCCGACTTAGGGGCAAAAGTCCATTTGTGAGGGCACAGGCCTGAAGGCGGAGGAGTAAAACAAGGTGATCCTCTCTCTCTTCTCCTCTTTCTTCTTTTCATCAACAATCTGCATAAGTCTGTCAGCTCCGATAATGAAAACAGGAATTAAAACTCGGCTGGGGGTACTGATGGAGAGACTCCTATCAGACTGTCTGACGTTTTAATTGAAAGCATCAGATACGCTGACGACCTTGTTCTGTTTGCTCACAGTGCTTCTGACTTGCAGAAACGCCTGTCTCGCCTTAAGGACTATTGTAAGGAGCACGGCCTGAATGTGAATTTAAAGAAGACAAAAGTTATGTGTCTCTCCTCCTCCCACCCCGACCTAGTGCCCCGGACCCCTTTTCGTTATGAAGGCAAACCAGTGGAAGCGGTGAGTAAATATAAGTATTTGGGCAACTGGGTTTTTGAGGGCAGGGACCTTAGCAGGACAGTCGAAGCCCGCATTGAGGCGGCAGAGAAGGATTTGGGGGCAGTGTTTGGTACTCTCTCTTCTCTGAACTTTGTTTCTCCCTTTTCTAAAATTACTTTGTTCAAGGCCCTCTGGCTGGCAGTCACGCTGTATAGACTAGAAACGATCCCGCTGAGAAAGACAGATGTTGCCTGCCTCGATGCATTACAGTTACGTTTTGTTTGATATTGTTTTGGTCTCTCCCATCACTCCTTTGTTTCGCCTTCCCTTCTCTCTCTCTCTCTCGAGCCATTTAGTTCTCTACTTGGTAAGTTGAGTGGGGGCTTCATCTAATGCATCAAATCGATCGACCATGCTCTACCCCGGGCAGTGTGGAATGAGTGCTTGGCTGGCTCATGTGAACCCTTCGTTAAGACAGTAAAATGGCTGGCCGTTCCATTAGATTGCTCCCTTTTGTGGCCTCCATTGCCAAACACGGTGGGGGACAAGTTTAAAGGGAAGGGCAAGGGCAGAAGGAAAAGGGCGGCAAAAAAGATCGTAGAGGGTGTCTGGCTGTCCGACTGGTTGAAAGAAGAAACTAGAAACGTTAGAGACAGAGACAGAATTTTTCTCCACCTTGCGAATCTCTCCCTTTTCCAATCAGGGAATCTGTTTAGACAGCGTTTGGCTATGCACCTTCTGAGTGAAAGGAAATGGCGTCCGAGAAGTGAAATGATAGAGTGCAGTGTTGAACCTCTGCCAAAGAGTCTGTTGCAGTCCTCCGCAGGCTTCCGTATGCTTTTTAGGGCTCTCACAGGGGGGGATATAGATAGAACCCAACCGGAACGGCTGTGCAATAAATGTTTGTCCCCCTCGTGTGTGATCAAAGATGAGGTTCATGTTCTGACGGAATGTAAAAACACAGAAAGGGAACGGAATAGGCTGAAAGAACTGTACGAAATTGTGAAGCAGAAAGCACCCATTGACATAAGAATACAGATCGCACAACGCGTTGCAGGTGCAACCGGGAGGGGCACTTCTGATAATAAGAAAAAAATGAAGGATATGGTGTTGCTGTTGTGCATAATTCTGCCTGGAAGCGGTTCCAAAGCTATAGCCAACTGTCTCAAGAAGGTCTATTCTGTCGATAAGGCAAGTTGAGGCGAATCGATCCGATTGGTATGCAGGCTTCCTCATCCCCTCCCCCCATGAATGTGTGTTCTGGGTTGTCCTCAAAGCCTTGCTAGTGGCTTGGGATTTGGTGTCGCTAAATCTAGAATTTAACCCTCAATCATCATCATCATCATATCTGCGGTATCTTTTTTTAAGAGACCGTCCACATATGTGGCAGTCATGGTCAAGACACTGCCCAAATGTGCGGCTTGGGCTTTCAAGATACCATAAACAATCCGCGCTTGTGGTGCGAGCTTTCAAGCTAATACAAAAATACGGCTTCAACTTTTAAGTGGTATCTAGGTTTAAGAAGGTCCGGATTGGCAAACGATTTGATCTTTTATATCAGATGAATTCCTATACCAGTACTAACAAGAATTCATTAATGTCGGGGAGGTATAAGTAATGGTATAAAAAGTTCTAGAAAAAGTTGATCGGACTATAGTAGAGTAAGATTTAGCTCTGGTAAGCCGTGGTAAGTACCCCCCTGTCCCACTCTACTCATTGAAAAGTGGCCGCAGAATACCGCAGAATTTTTACATAATCTTGAAACAAGGCGGCCGAAGGCCGCAGAAAAAAAATGTATGTCTTGAAAGAAAGGGGCAGAATTTTGGAGATGTGCCGCCGAAAATTATTTGGCAGCCTGATCGACGCGCGCCCGCCGCCCATGCAGAGGCCGCGCGCTAACTGCATGCATCCATGCATGCATGCCAGAGGGCGCGCCGAGACCGCGCCCGCCCGTGCACTTTTCCAGATCGACGAAATTTCTGTGCGTATGCATGTCCTTCCCCACCCCGTTTCTCAGCATGCAGAGGTGCTCAACACATTGCTCTCCTGTCCAAGCCGGCTCACTGGCCAACGTCCAAACAGCTTAAGGACAGCAGGACCGTTTTTCTACAGTGCTGTCTCTTCGTTTTGTGCCGTCTAGGAGCTTTAGGAGCGACCGGATCGACCAGGATGTCAACATGGACAAACTGAGATTTGGAAAGGTCAGTCACGAGTGAGGTCATGATCAGCCGGTGACATCCATACTCTGCCGCTGAAGCGTGCCACTTCACCATTGACATTTAGTCGATGAACACACTTCTGATGATTTCATCTCTTACAGAAGCTTGCCTTCTTGCGGCTCGCTGCTCGTTTTTCGACATCAACCTCCCAGCAACGGTTCGGTCTCCACACCGTCTCTATCACAAAACACACAATAGGACCGTATATCTGTTTTCTTTTTAGAATCCCTGTGTACCAAAGTGTCTGTCTTTATCCTCTCCATGCCTTCACTGGTGCTTGCAGAACCGTTAACGCCATAAGCAGTGCTGCTTGGTTTAAATTTTCGGATTTGCCGTCCAAGCATGGAATGACCGGTAAGTTTGGCGCATGTGCCCGCTCCTTAGAAGAAGGAGAGGGCTTCCCCAAAGTCCAGAAAGCCAAGGAGTGTCTTATCATGAATACACGGCACCAACCTGCTGTAATATTGAAGTCTAAGCTCGCCGTTTTGTGGATTGGTTTATTTTCATTGAGATGCACACACATGCAGACAAGCATACAGACCGCTGCACAGACCTTCGACGTATTCTCTTCATTCCGTTTGCTCAGTATCAACCACTACATCCGATTCGCCCCGGATAGCTCAGCCCACGCTCATTGCTGCGCGGCTTGCTTTTTGTTTTTTCCTTGCGCTGCAAATCTACATGGTTCCTCTCTCCCTTTCCCTTTCTCTTCTCTTCTCTCTCTCTCTCTCCCTCCCTCTCTCTCTCTCTCTCTCTCTCTCTCTGTGTGTGTGTGTGTGTGTGTGTGTGTGTGTGTGTCGGGGTGTGTGTGTGTGTGTGTCGGTGTGTGTGTGTGTGTGTGTGTGTGTGTGTGTGTGTGTGTGTGTGTGTGTGTGTGTGTGTGTTTGCGTCTCTCTCTCTCTCTCTCCCCCCCTCTCTCTCTTCTTTTCCCTTTCTCCCTTCTTGCCTTTCTCCTCTCTTCTCTCTCTCTCATTTTTTTTTTCTGTGTGTGTGTGTGTGTGTGTGTGTGTGTGTATGTGTGTGTGTGTGTGCGTGTGTGTGTGTGTGCGTGCGTGCGTGCGTGCGTCTCTCTCTCTCTCCCTCTCCCTCTCTTCCTTTCCCTTTCTCTCTTCTTGCCTTTCTCCTCTCTTCTCTCTCTCTCTCTCTCTCTCTCTGTGTGTGTGTGTGTGTGTGTGTGTATGTGTGTCTAGCTCTCCCTCTCCCTCTCTCCTTTTCCCTTTCTCCCTTATTGCCTTTCTCCTCTCTCCCTCCCTCCCGCTCCCTCCTGTCTTTCCTCTTGTTGGAATGGAAGGACGGTGTTGGTGTTGGGTTACATTGGTGCACGCATAAGTTTTTTCGCTCTTTCTCTTTCTCTCTCTCTCTCTCTCTCTCCCTCTCTCTCCTAGCCCTCTCTCTCTCTCTCTCTCTCTCCCTCCCTCCCTCCCTCAGAGAAAAAGTCGGCCGCGCCGACTTTCAGGCGGTCGGGAAACTGCATGCGCAGCAAAGGGGACACACTCTACAATCATGAACAGAAATGCACCTCAGGGAAAGTGGATCTTGAAGGGATGAGGTTGACAACGATACTGCCGCGGTGTGGGGGAGAGAAGGAGACTGTGAGGCTTTGATGCGTATATTTTTAGGCAGCATTTGATCCAGGGACATTTTGCTTTCAAACACGTTTAGAACGGTTAATTGATTGGCGTTTTGATCCATGCATTTTGAACTGGTTGGAGACCGCATGCCGGGGGCGAGTGGGGTGCTTTTTGCCCCCCCTTCTGCATAGGAGACCGGCGCTTTTCCGCAAAAAACTCATTCTCATAATTAGTAAGGAGTTAGAAGCTGAAACTTTGTATAAGAAGACATTGTAACGATAGAAAAAGAACTATGGAACAGATTTTTTATATTATTTCTAGAAACATAGGCTGCCATCGAATTTCTCTTTCTTTTTTTCTTGATTCATCTCCTCCCCTTATTTCTTCTGATCCTCCACATACCCCCACGGGCGAAAAGAATGTCTCTTTTCTCCCCCTTCTCCTCACTGTAAATAGAACTTCCCCGGTGACTGATGATAAAATGATTCTTCTCGCCAGAGCGGTCCTGCCGTTCTCTGAGACGGTTTTTCCCGGCCTGTTTGACAGAGGGGTAAACGAACTGCATGAAGGAGGTCAAGTTGTTCCCCCTATCCCACCTCCCCCTGACCCACCACCCCCTCCCCTACAACCACTTCCTCTTCAGAATGCTCCCCCCCCCAACTTTCTCAGCAAGGCTTCTTATCTTGAGCAATTGGAACAGTTGGGTCTTTCCTGGGAAGAAAAGCTGGCAGACAGCAAAGTGGGTGCAGTGGTAGACAGGAGAAAGGCATCCAAGAAGAGAAGACAGTCTGGGAGAAAACAGAGCACCCGTCAGGCTTGGTGGGACCCATAATGCCGCCTGATACATTTGAAGGTGAAGGAGGCCGAGAAAAAGGCAAGACATATCCCAAACCCTTCCCACCCTCTGCGAAAAGAATGTGTCAAACTGAGAAGGGAAAGAGCTTGACTGTTTGCAGCAAAAAGGAGTAAGCTTGAGTAACAGAAAGCAGAGAGACTAGGTAGAGAAGCAGCAGTTGACCCCTCGAAAGTTTGGTAATAGAACAAGAAAATCAAAACACAGAGGGGAGGGGATAATAAACCTGCTACATCAGATTCTTCCTTCACTCAGTTCTGGGCAGGGGTCTTCGACGGTCCTAGTCTTCCGCCTGCACCTGTTGGTCTCACCTTCCCCCCTCCTTCTCAGCTTGCCTTCTCTATACACATGATTGAGGAAATACTGAAAGCAATTGACCCAAAGAAAGCGCTGGGTTTAGATGGGGTTAGCCCCTACCACCTCTCGTTATGTTTTGGTTTTTCTCCTCTCTCCCGCTTGCTGTTCTTTGTCTTTTTCAATTTGTTTCACCTTTTTTCTTTTTGGCCTGAACGCTGGAATGTATTGCGCATTGCTCCCATCCCCAAGGGCCCGCCGAGTCTCGACTGTAACGAATGGCGCCCGATCCATATTGTGGGGCTTCTGGGTAAGATTTTTGCTTTATTGATGGACTCAAAGATCAGGAAGGAGGTGAAAATTGACGAAATGCAGCTCGGCTTCAGACAGGGGGTAGGGACAAGGGAGGCCTTCACTGCTCTGTCTTCGTTAATTCTCAGCTCCAAAAAGAAGAAGAGCCCTCTGATTGCTGCGTTTGTTGATTTTAACAAGGCGTTTGATACAGTTCCTTGGGTTTAAATGTTAGAGAGGCTCAGGGAGGAAGGAATAAGCCAAGCCGATGTTTGGATGATTCATTCGATGTATAGTCAGATGAAGGCTCGGGTAGATAGGGCAACAGAATGCTTTCCAGAAGGTGGAGGAGTAAAACAAGGCGATCCTCTCTCTCTTCTCCTCTTTTTTCTTTTCATCAACAATCTGCATAAGTCTGTCAGCTCCGATAATGAAAACAGGAATCAAAGCTCGGCTGGGGGTACTGATAGAGAGACTCCTATCAGACTGTCTGATATTTTAATCGAAAGCATCAGATACGCTGACGACCTTGTTGTGTTTGCTCACAGTGCTTCTGACTTGCAGAAACGCCTGTCTCACCTTGAGGACTATTGTAAGGAGCACGGCCTGAAGGTGAATTTAAAGAAGACAAAAGTTATGCGTCTCTCCTCCTCCCACCCCGACCTAGTGCCCCGGACCCCTTTTCGTTATGAAGGCAAACCAGTGGAAGCGGTGAGTAAATATAAGTATTTGGGCAACTGGGTTTTTGAGGGCGTGGACCTTAGCAAGACAGTCGAAGCCCGCATTGAGGCGGCAGAGAAGGATTTGGGGGCTGTGTTTGGTACTCTCTCTTCTCTGGGCTTTGTTTCTCCCTTTTCTAAAATTACTTTGTTCAAGGCCCTCTGGCTGCCAGTCACGCTGTATGGACTGGAAACAATCCTGCTGAGAAAAACAGATGTTGCCTACCTCGATGCATTACAGTTATGTTTTGTTTGATGTTGTTTTGGTCTCTCCCATCACTCCTTTGTTTCGCCTTCCCTTCTCTCTCTCTCTCTCAAGCCATTCAGTTCTCTACTTGGTAAGTTGAGTGGGAGCTTCATCCAATGCATCAAATCGATCGACCGTGCTCTACCCCGGGCAGTGTGGAATGAGTGCTTGGCTGGCTCATATAAACCCTTCGTTAAAACACTGGCAGTCAGTAAAATGGCTAGCCGTTCCATTAGATTGCTCCCTTTTATGGCCTCCATTGCCAAGCACGGTGGGGGACAAGTTTAAAAGAAAGGGTAAGGGCAGAAGGAAAAGGGCGGCAAAAAAGATCGTAGAGGGTGTCTGGCTGTCCGACTGGTTGAAAGAAGAAACTAGAAACGTTAGAGACAGAGACAGAATTTTTCTCCACCTTGCGAATCTCTCCCCTTTCCAATCAGGGAATCCGTTTAGACAGCGTTTGGCTATGCACCTTCTGAGTGAAAGGAAATGGCGTCCGAGAAGTGAAATGATAGAGTGCAGTGTTGAACCTCTGCCAAAGAGTCTGTTGCAGTCCTCCGCAGGCTTCCGTACGCTTTTCAGGGCTCTCACAGGGGGGGATATAGATAGAACCCAACCGGAACGGCTGTGCAATAAATGTTTGTCCCCCTCGTGTGTGATCAAAGATGAGGTTCATGTTCTGACGGAATGTAAAAACATAGAAAGGGAACGGAACAGGCTGAAAGAACTGTACAAAATTGAGAAGCAGAAAGCGCCTATTGACATGAGAATACAGATCGTACAACGCGTTGCAGGTGCAACCAGAAGGGGCACTTCTGATAATGAGAAAAAAACGAAGGATATGGTGTTGTTGTTGTGCATAATTCTGCCTAGAAGCGGTTCTAAAGCTATAGCCGACTGTCTCAAGAAGGTCCATTCTGTCGATAAGGCAAGTTGAGGCGAATCGATCCGATTGGCATGCAGGCTTCCTCATCCCCCCCCCCCATGAATGTGTGCTCTGGGTTGTCCTCAAAGCCTTGCTAGTGGCTTGGGATTTGGCGTCGCTAAATCTAGGATTTAATCCTCAATCATCATCAGACGAATCGAGCGATGATGCATTCAGGTATAAAAACGTATACAGCTAGGTATGCAGCATGTTTGGCTATTTGGTGAGCTGTGCGTATTTCTCTGAGTCACGCTCAAAGGAAAAACGTAGGCAGGCTTGTATTGAGGCCTTACTCTAGGCCTTACTCTCAGTGTATGTCTAGCTACGACTTGGGAGTAGCTTACTGTTTCACACCAGTAGATGACAATTGAGCAGACCCCAAACATAATATGAACGCATGCATGTACAGTATACACACGATGCTTCAATCATTTCTTCGTTTTTGAATCACATAAAAGATTTGAAAAGAAAAAACACGTTCTTTATGCAAATCACTCCCGACAAGTTGTGTCCGGAGAGGTACAAAGGCACATGCATGCATGTATCGTTGTTTACATAAGTAGGAGACCGACCTTTAAAGGGTCGGCTTTCATTTTCAGATACGACGGGAAGATTGATTCCTTTATTTATACACATAAACATTCAAAAAAGGACATGTGATCTCATCAAAAGAAGATGAAATGACATTTTTATTCTCCCTTTCAGTTTCTAAGAAGGGGGTCAACAGGCAGACCTGGTTTTTTACGTAAACACACTTAGTTCCAAGTCGAATACTTTAGCGGAAAGTAGGAACAAAACAAGTTTTCATTCATTCCTTTTTCGGGTGCACAGCGAGTCCTAAGGCTCTTGTCAGATCTTTCAATCCCAATATTCTCCGCCATACTTCTTTTTTTGTCCCTGCAGGCAGTCTGCCGACCCTCTACCTTTCATTAACTGCCTCTTGATCGTTTTTTTTTATCAACGGAACATACAGACACAAAGGGAATGTGGGAAAGAAGTCTTTTTTTTTTCAGATAGAATACTGTATGAAAATAATACAGATACAAAGGGGATGTGGGAAACTTAATTTAAGAAGTCTTTTTTTCACAGACAGAATATTGTATGAAAATAATGCAGACAGAAAGGGGACGTGGGAAAGAAGTCTTTTTTTTTTCAGACAGAATACTGTATAAAAATAATGCAGACACGAAGGGGACGTGGGAAGGAAGTCATCGATGCATAGGAGAAAACGAACACACCCTGTGACATAACAGAACTTTCATTCACGTCTTAGTTGCTGAGGTGGTAGAGATTGCTGAGGTCAAAAACTTCCTTCAGATCACCCAAATCGAACTTAAAGTCGCCTGGCTTAGTGGCAACAGTCTTCAAGTTGGTCTTCTGAAACTTCTTCCCCTCGCCCTCACCGTCTCCTTGAGCGCTTCCATCGCACACATTGACTGTCACAGAGAGAGCTTGACGGTCACTGTTTTTATAAGCGAACACATTGGTATCACAGACCTCAATAATCGTATAAATGTCAACCAAGCACTCGTCGTAGCGGTCAGTCATTATCAAACCGCACTGAATGTCACCCAACCCGCCGATGCCGTCCATGTTCTCGCCTGTGCCCAGCATAACCACACCGTTAACAACGAAGATATCGAAGTCCCTGACGCCGTTGTTGATCAACGCTTGCAGGGCAGGGATGAAGGTCGGGTTTTGGAGGGTAGGGTCAGCCTGGTTGTCATCCCATGCAATAGAAATTCTTGCAACCCAGTCATCTGCAGTCAGTAAATCAGATGTGCCCATGCACTTACTATCATCCTGACGTTTTCACAGTGTCTGCATTCCTGCCTCTTCAAACTTTCTCCACTTCCTATCTAACATTCGGAGAAACAGAAGAGAGTATCACATAAAAGAGGTGCCATGTGTTCACCGCTCAAGAGATTAAAAACGCAACACCGATGTACTCAACAACAGAAAGAGATCTCCCTTGCCGAGCAGATCCTAGCTGTGAAGTGAAGAAGAAAGGGGGAGCGCAAAGAAGAGCGTAAAAGGAAGTCCATGAAATACATCAGGGCAAGCTGACATATTCTACACATCGATCTACATTGATTGATTGATTGATTGATTGATGTGGGGTTCCGTATGTGGAGAGCTAAAAGCATATGCAGGTGCAAACGATGTCTGCTTTATCGACTCAACGAACAAAAAACTGACTGCTTTATCGACTCAACGAACGAAAAAGAAACTGACTGCTTTATCAACGCAACGAATGAAAAAGAAACTGACTCACTGTTGTTGTTGAGCATCGCCGCTACAATAAAAAAGTCATTGAGGAGCAGCTCCTCTTGCGGTCTTGAGAAGAAGTCGTAGCTAACGTTTTCCCAGAAGGCGCAGTCGAACAGTTCCATCTCAAAGCAAGTCACCTGCTGCTGGTAGACGACCTTGTTACCAACGAGGATGAATTCGGACTCGTCGTTGCCGTCAGTGATTTCACCAGTGACCATAGTGAGGCCCTCATCGTTGATGTCCTATCTCTCCTGCTGACCCTGCAGGAATTCATGCATATTTATTTTCATACCATTTATTTATTTATTCATTTATTTAGTTATCTATTTTTATGTTATTTATTTATTTATTTATTTGTATGAAAATACGTACACATCTCTCCTGCTGACCCTGCAGGCATCAATGAATAAGATGCTATCTCTATATATTTTTTTTTATGTTATTCATTTATTTGTATAAAAATAAATATATATATCTCCTCTTGATCCTGCAGGAATTCATGTATGAGATCAAACGTGCACACGACAAACTGACTGTATGCGTATTGGCTGCACAAGCCAGAGAAGGATCAAATTTTCTTCTACCCTTGTGAAATGCGCTGTTTTGTTCATATTCATTTCAAAATACGCATGAGGAGACAGACAAAAGAGAAGACAAAAAGAACCATAAGATGGAGCAGGAAGAGTAAGGAAAGAACTATTGACATCAATGAATGCGCCTGTTCTCCAGCTTACGTACTCACCCCATCAAATCTAGCCCACGTTCCAACGAAAGGAGTACCATCAGCGGGAGGAATGAAGCCGAGTGCCTCGCGGATAGTTTGGCCCTCAACCAGTTTACCCCCTGCTAGCTCAAAGATGCTCTTGGGGCTAAGAGGTGTACCCATGACAACGGCTTTAAACTCATCACCAACTACCACATCGTTATCTTTTTCTTGTACGTCAACGGTGACCATGAAATTGTTGAAACTATTGCTATATTTGGCCCCATTCTCGCTGTCGACGATGATGAGGTTGAGTGTCTGGTCAATTGAGACCTCGTCTTCCATAGAGAGAACCTCAACCTGATTTCTAGTGGTCGTATCCACCTGTACGAACTTCTCTACATCGCCCTCCGATCTGATGTAGACGTAGATGAAGTTTCCTGCATACAAAGACAAAGATGAGAGGAAAGGTCCTCAGTCGATCCTACATCACTCCGTGCAGGGAAGAAAAACAACAAGAAAAATCCAGCAAACAATGGAAAGGGGACAGGTTGGAGAAAATGCGGAGGTAGGCGAGGGCAGTGAAAGACAGTCTCCCTCCGACAGACTTGCGCAATAGACGGATAATGAAGAAGCGGGAGGGGAGCATGGGAGAAAGATTTAAACTATAGACATACAGGGGAAGGGGAGGAAAGGGCCGTCACCACGGAGGGAAGGAACTCAATCCATCAGTTGCTCTACAGCTGAGCAGACATATCGATGTTTTTGCTTATTTGCAGTCCCCAAAGGTCTCCCTTATACATGCACTAAGTTCGAAAACTTTTGTAAAAGCGACATATCAGACAGCTACCAGAAGTTCACTGATAATTAAAAACAGGCCTACAGGGTCGATATAGATGTCTCTGAAGTCGCTGATCAACTTTTATGTACCTACCAGTGTATCGCTATCAACTTCTCCTTCAGAGTTGAGCAAGCAAACGCTCAAGGCCTGGGTTCCGAAAACGAGGCACTCCCCCTGGGTTCGAATACCAGACAACGTGACCATCGTCAGTTAGGTGAAAGTCTTTGCATCCACATCAAGAAGGGAAGAGAGGAAACAAATAGATGAAATCATGTATTGCCGGGAAGAGGAGCTAAGGCTAGGAAAAGACAGAATTGATGGGGGACAGAACTGACGCATCATTTATACCAGAGCCCGCCTGTCCATCGAATTGAGTCAGTCGGGTGGGGTCGTTGAGGATCAGAATGTTAGCCGCCGGGTCCCTTGCTTGGTTACCAACGATCAAGTTCTGAAGAAGATTGGACCTAAGAGTAGATATAGCCTAACCACCAACGGAGCTGATGGCAATGACCTCCTACATCGAAGTTTCTATACCGATGAGTTGATCGGTGAAGGTGAAAGTGTCCCTGAGGCTGATCAACTTGGTAACGCTGACAAGAGAAGCCGCCTCAGAGCCTCCAGTGGCACCATCTCTAGAAGAGCCGAGGAGGGCTCCGGAAAAGAGAGCGGCTTTTCTAGACATCTTCTTTTCAATGCCACTGGTATACCACTGGTAGTTTGTAAAAAGTGATGATTGAGAGTTTTTCCATGCATGCCGTATCCCCATATATGAGAGGCGGATCTAACCTAGTTTGTCGATTTGTTCCGTCCTACGACTACCAGCGACAAAAATAGGCGTGACTTCGATCACTCTGATACAGCTGATCAATCACGGCTTCACAATAGGTTGGACAATCAAAAGAGAGGGAAAAGAGACAGAGGGGATGCAGGGCAGAACCTTCAAAACACTTCAGTTCTTTCATTGAAAAAAGGCTACCCTTTTAATCAGAAAGACTTTAATTGTGCAGAGGTGCATCCCGCACGTCTTCCATCTAAAAGGAGTGGATTGGGAGATAGTTGGAGCCACTCAAAGCCTAATCAACTATTTCTGATAGCATATGAACAACTATTCGCACTGAAGTTTGAAGCACTTTGCTGATCATGCAACATGTAGGATACCCCCTTCGCAATTAAGCTTAGGGGCACTCAGGGGGTATGCCGGAGCCCTGATGTAAGGGACACATGCAAAGTCAGCGACGCAGTTGCCATCCGAGCCAAATTTAAAACGCGCAAAAATGAGGCCCCAGCCTATCTTTCAATCATACTGATGGCACAGGCTACAATCCACATATCGAAGACTTGAAATTTTTAAAATAAAGTACACTTGAAATAAAGTATACTTGAAATTTTTTGTTGAAGGTGCAGACAGTCTTCAAAGAACCGTGCCGCAGGCGCGGCCAGCATTAAAAAATCTATTTCAAGACAGACTGGGGTGCTACACTGGAGTCTCAGGGGGGTTAATGCGCCAGAGGATATCAGAGGTGCGAATGGCCTGGAAAGCGAATTTTAATTACATTAGAGGGGGAGAAAATGAATAAAAGCTAGAATGAAAGTTTTGAGAAGTTTGGTTGAAGAAATCAGGTCTTTCTAAGATTAAAGTATGTTTCTCCTAACAAAAAGTTACAAAAAGTATAGCTGTTGCTAGTGGTAAGAACCGTGGTAAGCTATGATCGTAAGTGCCCACCTCCAATCTACTCCGATCGACATTACCCTTTAGTCATTATTCATTGCAGTTCATACTAATTCATACCATCGCCGCTCTTTGACCTCGTCTTCAATCCGATGTGAAATGGTTCAAATGGATGTGGTTATGAAATGCAACTTTTTGTATCAAACAAATATAGGAATAGACTCTTCTAGGATGGGGGCGGGGGGGGAGGATAGCTGTTATGCAGTGCTTTCGAGGGTTCTTTGCTCACACGCGTATCTTCGCACGCTTGCGTGCGTCAGCTAGATGCATGTCCCCAACCGGTTCCGTACACTCACGAACCGTATCCCCCGGGCATTGATTTGTACCGACTTTTTGTAGGTGGTCCCGGTATGCATGTTCAGGCATAGCACCGTCTACGCACATGGCGAGACAGGGAAGACAGTGCATGCATGAATACATATGGAAAGAAGAGTCCTCAGATTGCTTCTTAGACAGCACAGAGAGAAGATTTTGAGCGAATCACTCAATGAAAGCTGTATTAGTCTGTAGTCTCCATATTTTTCCGAATGAATCCCAACAGTTAGATCAGAGAAACACGGCCTTTTCAGGCATTTTCTTTCATGTGTTGCTTTATCTAAGAGCAGGGGAGAACAGAACAACGGTTTGCTTTTAGCCCTTTGTTTGGTCTTTTTCTCTATAAGGAAGAGGCCTTTCAAAGTGCGTATAGGATGTAGAGACTCCCGTCAGAAGTATAAAAAGGAAAGGCATAGGTAGGTTGACATTGCTAACAATTCTAGGAATTTAGACAGATATATTCATTGCTGTAGGCACCAGTAAATAAAAAGTCGGTACAAATCAATACCCAGGGGATGGGCACCTTTGCATCTTTATCCCTATTTTTTTCTTGAATGCAGGTGTTTGACACCAATTGGAGACCTCCAGTGGGCAGAGGACCTTTGCCGACGCCTGTGTTGAGAGTGACTCCAAAAGTCAGTTCTTTCGAATTTCAGGTCCATTTTTGGCCTCAGTTTTCCCTCCATCCCTCTGTGTGGGCCGTATGGGTGCACGTATATCCTCGAATGGGTAGTTGCGATAGAGCAAAAGCATACCTATGTGTGTGTGTGTGTGTGTGTATGTGTATGTGTATGTGTATGTGTATATGTATATATGTATGTGTGTGTGTGTGTGTGTGTGTGTATGTGTATGTATGTGTATGTGTGTGTGTGTGTGTGTGTGTATGTGTATGTATGTGTGTGTGTGTGTGTGTGTATGTATATATGTGTGTATGTATGTGTGTATGTATATATGTGTAAGCGTGAGTGTAAGTAAGTGTTCTTTGTCTCCTTCTCTCACATCCTTTTCCCTCTCTTATTATCTCTCTTTTTATCTTTCTGTCTGTGTGCACGTGCAGACTGTATTTCATGAAGGGACTGGGTCTGCTGGGGGGAGCCCAAGTACACTTTTTTCGTATGTGAATGTGACATGAATGTATGAATTCATGAAAGATGAGAGAGAGGCAAAGTGAGGGATATAGTTTGTGAGAGGGATGAAAGATAAGAAACATGCTGGGGGGAGGGGGCTGGGGAGCTAGGGCGACAGACTTCAGGAAAGAGTACTAGATGTGCACAAGTCAGTGAAAAATGGGGGGGTGTTCCAAAATGATTGCTGTGTGAGAACAGAAAGCAAGAGAAAGGAGACAAGAGAAAGAAAGAAAGAGTAAGTCCAAGTCAGTTGCTTGTTGGGCCAGCTGGGTGGTCAATTGGTCGCGTTCCCTTGTACAGAACGTCTAAAAAAAAAAGGGGTCGTTTTAAGAAAATCAAGTTTAAAGACTTTTGGTGCCGATCCCCCGGGCATTGATTTGTACCGACGTTTTGTAGGTGGTCCCAGTATGCATATTCAGGCATAGCGCCATCTATGCATATGGCGAGACAGGGAAGACAGTGCATGTATGAATACATACGGAAAGAAGAGTCCTCAGATTGCTTCTTAGACAGCATAGAGAGAAGATTTTGAGTGAATCACTCAATGAAAGCTGTATTGTTCTGTAGTCTCCATATTTTTCCAAACGAATCCCAACAGTTAGATCAGAGAAACGCGGCCTTTTCGGGCACTTTCTTTTATGTGTTGCTTTATCTGAGAGCAGGGGAGAACAGAACAACGGTTTGCTTTTCGCCCTTTGTTTTTGTTTTTTTTTTTTATATAAGGAAGAGGCCTTTCAGAGTGCGTATGGGATGTAGAGACTCCCGTCAGAAGTGTAAAAAGGAAAGGCATAGGTAGGTTGACATTGCTAACAATTCTAGGAATTCAGACAGATATATTCATTGCTGTAGGCACCAGTAAATAAAAAGTCGGTACAAATCAATGCCTAAGGGATGGGCACCTTT
>JAHBMJ010001977.1:0-23668 GCA_018398765.1 Chromera velia | reverse complement strand
GGGAGGGAGGGAGGCCGGAAGGAAGGGAGGGACGGAGGGCAGAGGCATGGAGGGGGGGAGGGAGGGGGGGCGGAGGGAGGGAGGGAGAGAGCTAGCGGGGAGAGAGAGAGAGAGAGAGAGAGAGAGAGAGTTTGACTGTCTTCCTCCCCCCATGAATTATGGGATCTTCAACACTGTCAGTCAAACAGGGTGGGATGCAGCCACTTAATTAATTGGGAGCGACGCGGAGTGCGGAAGACATATACGAACACATATATACTCACACAAAGACAGACCTAGCAGACAGACATGTACGTGTCCTGAATAGCTCTGAACAACACTGAGACCGTTGGTTTAATTTGGTTTGATGACGTCGGAAAAGGCCAGAGAGAGCGGAAACGAGCCGGGAGCTTACTAAGATCAATGTCGAGAACGCCACTTTCGGCTACTTAAAGTTTATGTTTGTCTGCTTTCCGAACGCGCGGCAAGGTTGCTTCAGATTGCACGAATGTCATTCTTTGTTTTCCCAACAGAAGAGCCTGACTCGATAGACAGAAAGGAACGCGAAAGAAAGCGGACAGAAGTGGTGTAGAACACGAGACCGCTCGCGAAGACGGCCTTTCCGAATAGTTATTGATATGAAATCTGAAAGTCGCCGAAGGTCAGTTCCACTTTGATCGGGCTTGCCATTTGTGCCCTTTACAACATCAAGATGGGCTTCTGGGAAGGTCTTTGCCAAGCTGGTTTACTAGCTTTCCATGTAGAGCCAGCGGTCTGTTTCCATAGCGAAGCTAGCCATTGAAACAGGCCATATACAGGCCATGCACAGTCTGCATGCATGAAGGTCAGACAATCAGCTTCATGCAAAAAAAAAAGAAAAAAAAATCAGCTTCATGCAATGATGCGTGTACGGGCCCGTGCGGGGTCCACTGCATGCATGCGCACCGGCCCCGGCCGCGGCCGAATTTCCCGAAATTCGCTTCAATTAATATCAATTAATGCATCTGCTATAAACGTCGATCGCATTCGATCGCAAAACTGCCTCAACAACTCTGCGTTCCTTCGATCAGTTCAAAAAGATTCAGTTGGCTCTGAACTGCTTGGAGATTCAGATGTTTCCATTGCACATTGCAGAGCTCCATCGCTTTCCCATGCAGTACGCTGGCTTCAGTACAGCTGTGATTTTCCCTCCGTCGTCTCCACTGACTTTTAAGAGTGTGTCCTTGTTACGGCTTTTTCTAGAGTTCTCCTGTCGGCCTGTCAACCTGTCTTTGAGGCAAAAATGAAGGTCGCTTGGAGCATTGGCACTGCGCATCCTAGTGTGTCGTGTTTGTAGAGTGCTCATCTCTTTCGTTTCGTCTCTCGGTATCCGCCATCCGTACGACAGCGGGAAACATTTTTCTTTGGCGAGACAGACCCTTGTGCTGACAGAAAGGAGACTTCTTGGCAGTTCCGCAGCACAAGCAGTGAGTGTATCCTCCCCCAGCTCGACGTCTCTCTTTCTTTTCCTCTGTCCCCATTCACACAACAGTGATGCAAACATTTTCCTTCGCGAGACAGACCCTTGTACTGACAGAAAGGAGACTTCTCAGCAGTTTTGCAGCACAAGCATTGAGTGTATCCTCCCCCAGGTCGACGTCTCTCTTTCGTTTCCTCTCTCCCCATCCACATAACAGCGAGGCAAACATTTTCCTTCGCGAGACAGACCCTTGTGCTGACAGAAAGGAGACTTCTCGGCAGTTCTGCAGCACGAACAGTGAGTGTATCCTCCCCCAGCTCGACGTCTCTCTTTCTCTTCCTCTTTCCTTATCCACACAACAGCGAGGCAAACATTTTTTTTCACGAGACAGACCCTTGTGCTGACAGAAAGGAGACTTTTCATCGGTTCCACAGCACGAACAGTGAATGTATCCTCCCCCAGGTCGACGTCTCTCTTTCTCTTCTTCTCTCCTCATCCACACAACAGCGATGCAAACATTTTCTTTTGCGAGACAGACCCTTGTGCTGACAGAAAGGAGACCTCTCGGCAGTTCCGCAGCACAAGCAGTGAGTGTATCCTCCCCCAGCTCGACGTCTCTCTTTCTTTTCCTCTCTCCCCATCCACACAACAGCGAGGCAAACATTTTCCTTCGCAAGACAGACCCTTGTGCTGATAGAAAGGAGACTCATCATCGGTTTTACAGCACGAACAGTGAGTGTATCCTCCCCCAGCTCGACGTCTCTCCTTCTTTTCCTCTCTCTTCATCTATACATCAGCGAGGCAAACATTTTCCTTCGTGAGACAGACCCTTGTGCTGACAGAAAGGAGACTTCTCATCAGTTCCATAGCACGAACAGTGAGTGTATCCTCCCCCAGCTCGACGTCTCTCTTTCTTTTCCTCTCTCCCCATCCACACAACAGCGAGGCAAACATTTTCCTTCGCGAGACCTTCCTTCCTTCCTTCCTTCCTTCCTTCCTTCCCTTTCTTGCTTCCTTTCCTCCTTCCTTCCCTTTTGTCCTTCCTTCCTTCCTTCCTTCCTGCCTTCCTTCCTTCTTTCCTTCCTTCTATCCTGAGAGACTTCCTTCCTTTCATCCGTGTGTTTGTCGGAGAGTATTCCCTGGTGGAGCCCTTTACACAGAGGAACGGCAAGGTCCGAACTGCCGAGAAAGAATTTGTGGTTGGAGCCATTGACGGGGGCCAGGACGACTTTGGAATGGTCAGAGGGGGACCTGATGTCATCGAGGAAACCAAGGGAAGATACAAATTTTTCACCGCGGCTGTTTCTGTCTCTGGAGCCCCACCAAATCTCTGGGTATAGGTGGTTCCTAGGTCAACTTGAAGCTGCAACTCTGACAATTAAATCAGGTTTTGTACAATGTATCCTTCTCTCTGCACTGGCATTTCTTCCTTCTTTCCTTCCTTCCTTCCTTCCTTCTTCCCTTCCTTCCTTCCTTTCTTCCTTCCCTTTCTTCCTTCCCTTTCTTCCTCCCCTTTCTTCCTTCCCTTTCTTCCTTTTTTCTTCCTTCCTTCCTTCCTCCCTTCCGAGTCCTTCCTTGCATGAAGATGGACTGCCAGGAGCTAGGCTTCCACGGCTTTAGTCATTAATTTATTCTGAATCACTCATTTATTTATACCGATGCAGGGTTTTCTAGTATAAATGGGGCGACGATACACTCGGATACAGATTAGGATACAGACCACGTCGAGCTTCGCATCGGAGCTTTGCGTTACACTTCAAGAGATAATTTATTTTGCAATATATTGATAGACAGATGAAGTTAAATTGATAGAAGACTATAGAAGACTAGATAGAAGAGAAGTACAGATTGTACTATAGAAAGGTTTATATAGAGACTTTGTGCTTCTCTGTGTAGCTCTGTATAAAGTGATAGACTCTTTTACAAAGATGTAAACAGTGAACTCTATTTTATCGTAGGTAATCGTAGCTTCAGGGATATCTGTGATATGATGTAAAGGGTTAAATCCTAGACGGAAAAAGATGAACGTACGGCGGGCTAGCTACGGCCATGTGGTGGACTTGGGGCACTCGGCGGGCTGGCGCGCGAGCAGGCCTATTCAATTATTATTTGCTGCATGAGAGTGAGAAGTAGTGAGAAGATCGGAAAACACTGGAAGGAATGCGTTGAGCAACGGGCAGACTTTGCTCCTTTTGTTTGTTCAACAGATGGAGCGTTTGCTCTTGGGGCTCTTGCAGTCTTGAGATGGGTGGTATATGGAATTTCAGAGAGAACGAATACAATAAGATCAAGGGTGACAAGAGCTATCAAATCTCGGATGCAACTTGCAGTTATCAGAGCATCAGTGTACTGTATGAGGGGGGAGAGAAAGCTAAGAGCTCAGAGGGGGGAAGCTTCATTCAGCACTGCTGGGGGGGTCACAGCAATTCAGGCCCTTTACGACGATGGTGACTGGGAGTGAACACCAAGTGACTAAAGACTAGACAAAAGGCTTAGATGACAAAGACTATGCATGTTAAAATTTATTTCCAAAAAAAAAATATTTTGCTGCAAAAATTCAGAACACCGATCGATGCATGAAGCCTCTTTCAGACTCCATGCTTCGCTTTCCGGGCCATATGTGGCTATACGTGTCCTCCTTCCCCCATTCATCACACCCGTAGAACCACTACATACGCATCACACTACACTGAAGGATTCGCGTCTCTATCTGACACAAGATGATTTCTTCGTCAGCAGAGCAGCAGAAGATCTGGCAGGTCTCTGCCGGAGGTCTCCACCCTCTGGTAGAGGCCTACACGGTGGGAGAGGACTACCTGCTGGACGAGAAGTTTCTCCTCCCTTTCGACATCAAAGCCAGCAAGGCGCACGCAAAGATGCTCCAAAGCATCGGAGTGCTCACAGCTCAAGGTGTGTCTTAGAGAAAAGGATCGGAATGGAAGGAAGAGAGAGTCGACTGAGCGCCGTCTCCTTTCAAACTGCCGTCTCCTTTCGCCTCCCAATTGTTCATCTGCCTGTCCATTTGCAGAATGTGAAGTCCTCCAGAAAGCCCTCGACGAAATTCTCCAGTTGTGGGAGAAGGGAGAGTTCAAGGTATGCCAGATTGCTCTTTCTTGTCTTACGCGAATCCTGTCGTCTCTCAAATCGTCTCAAGGAAACGATACCAGACTGCACATGCAGCCGTCTCCTTTTGCTTCACGCAACCTTGACGTCTCTCTTGCTTTACTTTCCCTGACTCTTCTTCTATGAGACAACGGTGTGTCTTGGAATTCCCTTCTCTGCCTTCAGACCCTCTGCACAGGCCCAGCTCGATCTTTCGAAAGGAAAGTCACGTCTCCCTAATCATCATGACTCGGTTCGTTCTGAGGGATGCCCGAAAGCTCGTCTCGCTGTGCAACGTTGTCGCAATTGAATGGAGTACCGGCCCCCTCTCTTCCTTTTGCCCACTCTCGTTGCCTCCCTCTCATTCAATGACCAGAAGAATTGGTGTGAATGCGCTAACTCACCCCTGTGCAGGTCCCGATGTCCATGGAGGACGGTCACACGGCGATCGAGGCGTTCATCACTGCAAAGTACGGAGACGTGGGGAAGAAGATCCACACAGGGAGAAGCAGAAAGTGAGTGGGTGAGTGACGGAGGGAAGGAGGAAAATCCGTTCTTGAAAGACAGTTACTCCGTCGGCTTTATCGGTTGACTTGGTCTTTCTCTGCTTTTGCCTTCCTTTCCCTCTCACATTTCCTGATTGTCCTTCTGCCTAAGTGCCCCCCCCTTGCCTCCTTGCACTCGTGAATTGGTTCCGCTATGTCCACCCTCTCTGTCTTCACTTCTTGTCATCTGTTCGTTCTTCTCTTTCGTCTTCGTCCGTGTCTTCTCTTGCTTTTTCATACAGTACCCCTTTCTCGCCACTTCCCTCCCCTTTTCCTCTGCAGCGACCAGTCCCTGGTGATGATCCGACTGTTTATGATAGGTCTGTCATTGTTTTGATGGGCAGGCAGGCAGCCAGTGTGACAGGAAGGAAGGAGCCGTTTTGTAGAAAAGCAAATCAACGAACGTCCGAAAGATCCAGAATGAAGTTTTGCACTTTCCAGTCTTCGTATGTCAAATAAGAAAAGAGAACGTGAAGAGATGGAAATGTGAAAAGATGTAGATTAAGGAATAGGTGAAGAAAGCAAAGATAAAAGAACTGTTCTGTGTCTTTGTCTCCTTCCCTTCCTTCTTCCTTCCTTTCTTTTCCTTTGCTTCTCTTGTTTTCTCTCCCTCCCACTCACTTCCCTCCCCGTCATTTGTTCGTTCTTAGAGTCCCTAGGCAATTTCACCGCATCACTCTCTATAGAATGTGTGTCAGTCGTCTATTTTGGTGCTCCCACATTTGTGTTTAAGGCCAAAAAAAAAGGGAAGGAAAGAAATCGCGTGCCATCTGCCTGTCTCATGCGGATGTTGATTTTCTGTCTTGACCTGTTTCCTGATTTGTGCTTCTTTTCTCTCTTGACAAATCTTCGCAGAGTCTGTCGACAAACAGATCGCCTTCGTTGAGTCTGTGAGGGACTCCTTCAAGGAGAAGGCCAAGGCTTTTGTTGAAAGGAATCTGCCCATGCCGGGGTACACCCATATGCAGAAGGTCGGTTGGCTTCAGCTGTCTCCTTCTGTTGTTGTCTGCGTCAGTTGCTACTTGGGGTGAGTGGAGGACGGGATGGGAATCTTTTTCTTGTGAGCCATGCAGAGGAAAGATAAATCATCTGTTCTGATTTAGCAATTTCAAAGGGAGGTGAATGGCGATCTTTAATTGTCTTCATTCCGCAGGCGATGCCTGCCTCCGTGTCCCTCTGGCTTGACTCCTTCGCCTCCGCATTTGAGGACTGTCTGCCGTCTCTGCGGGGCGTGAGGGAGTCCATCAACCAGAATCCTTTGGGCAGTGCTGCCGGGTTCGGGATCAACCACCTCGAGTTGGACAGGGAAATGACCGCAAAGGAGCTCGGGTTCGCGCGTGTTCAGAGCAACCCTCTCTACTGCGGGCTCTCGAGGGGAATGTTCGAGGGGAGAGTTTTGGACGTGAGTGCATTGGGGGGGGAAGGGAGAGGAGGAGTGACGAGAAAGTAGAGGCTGCTAAAGGAAGGCAGGAAGGAGAGTGAGGAGGTTGACAACATCAGTCCTCTCCTCCTCTCCTCCACGCCTCTGAGTTTGCACCTCTTCTTGGAAAATCGTTCGGAAGAGAAGAGTAGACATGAAAAATTCAGAAAACCGGAAAGTGTCTCATGTCTGTCTGTTTTTGTCCAAACTTGTCCCGCCTATTCCTCTCTATCTCTCCATCCATCCATCCATTCATCCATGCATCCAGCCAGCCATCTCTCTCTCTCTCTCTCTCTCTCTCTCTGTGTGTGTGTGTGTGTGTGTGTGTGTGTGTGTGTGTGTGTGAGCGCATACTACCACCACGGACAAAATGTCTTGCAGGCGCTCTGCGGACCCATGGTGATCTGCACCCGGTGAGTGGCAAGATGGATGAGCGGAGTGGTGTCGTGTGGTGAGAAGTCGTACGCGGGGCTTGGGTGGGGGGGGTGAAAGAGGCTTGCAGACGCTCTTGAGCTTCTGGTGGCACTGATACAGGCTTTTGCTTGCTTGCCGTGAAACAGACAGAGAGACAGTTGATGACTCCAGACGGGCTTATGCAGATGTGTACGGTGCAGATGAATCCTTCTCTTCAGTGTCTAAGAGAAGTATCGCAGAGATAGAGAGGCAGGCAGACCGAACCTTGTTCTGCTCTTTCTTGTGCCTCATCGCTCTGCCGTCGCTCGAGACTGATCTGGGTCTTCTTTTTCCTTTTCCGTTTTTGAAAACTCCCGTGCAGATTTGCGGTAGACGTCATGATGTTCACCCAGCAGGTCAGCAGGAAAACTATCTGAAGGGGTTGGAGGAAGAGAATCCGGGGTCAGATCGTTTTGTTTTTTCCTCACCATAGCAGCCGCGTTTGATTTATCCGAGGTATCGACTCTATGGGTAGACGTGTCTGTTACTTTTTTTTCTTTCGCCCTTGAGTCATCCTTCCTCATGGATGCCCAGGAGGACTTGTGGCTTCATTAACGTGGTTAATTAAGGTTGTCTTTGTGACTTCTTTGTTTTGTTGACGTTGTTTGCTTGCTTGCAGGAGTTCTCGTTCTTCAGGCTTCCGGATGAATTCGTGACAGGTCCGTCTGGTCCCTTTGGGATCACTTGCGTTGATGGATGCATTCTTGTGAATCACGAGGGTTATTCGCACTACATGCATAAATCGACAAATGTGCATATACATCGTTCCGCGACTTCCGGATCTCCTGTCATTTCTTCTTTATTTTCGGAACTTCATCGATGCTTCCTTTCGTGACTGGAATTTGTGCCACAAACAAAAAGAATTTGTTCATGGAATGCTGTTGAAGAAAGGATACAGCAGGATCGACAGACCTTGAGGGTAAAGATCGATCGAAAGAGCGCGTCTCTTTTTGTGTTGTTCCTCGTGTGAGATTTGTCCGTCGTGGCATCTTGTGGCTGACCGATAGACCTTCAATGAGTGTGGAGTGTCGATGAATACAATTGAGTTGCAGGCAGCTCGATCATGCCCCAAAAAAAGAACTACGACCTGTTTGAGATCATGAGAGCAAATGGAAGAAGTCAGTCGGTTTGCCTTCTCTCTCTCTCTCTCTCTCTAGGGTCCAACCAGAGAAATAGAAGAGAACGAGAAGTGCCTGGCAGCTTGCTTCCTTCCTCGTGCTCCAAGTGTTTCTTTCCTCGAAAGCCCCTCTCGCTCTTTCACGCATCACTGAGGTCCTTCTGCGACGTCAGTCCTACACAAGAGTGCGTTCGGCCTTCTTGCCCTTCAGCAGCTGCCCTAGCCATAGAAATGTACCAGATCCACTCTCTTTCTGCCTCTGTCTCTTTTGAGGAAATGTTGCCTTGCCGTTAGTCTTCTTCCGGTTCCATTGAGTGTTTTTTGTTTCAATATTTGTTTATGTTCTTTTTGAGTGTGTGACCATTTCTGTCTATAATATCTTTTTCCTTCGTTCCTGCAGTCTTCTTTTCCCTTCAGCAACAGGTCACACAGGTGGTCTTTTTGCTTCGTTCCTGCAGTCTTCTTTTCCCTTCAGCAACAAGTCACACAGGTGGTCGCGGGGCTCGGAAGCGGGTATCACAGGGACCTCCAAACAACGAAGAAGGCGTTCGTGGAGGTGAGGGGGGGTTTGGGGCCTGGAGGCGGGAGAAAGAGGGAAAGATGATAGATACATGTTGGTGTTGGTGGTCGCTTTAGGGTCTTTGTTTTTGTGCTCTGCGTTTGTTGGCATGTCCATCCTTTGAGTATGTTCTTCCGCCGCTTTCTCTTTCTTCAACTGGAAGGGGACAGCTTTTCCAATGCAGTCCATGGTTGTATGCTGTTGGGGGCTTCTTCTGACGTTTCCTTCCTTCTCTTCGGACTCGGTTCCTGCATGCTCTCGCTCCGTACAAAGGTCTGAGTCTCCTCTCTCTCTCTCTCTCTCTCTCTCTCTGTGTGTGTGTGTGTTGCCGCACACACATGCTCATACACGCTCTATTCGGACTTCATTGCATATCTCTTGCCGCTTCCGCCTGTCCATGTGACTGACTATGCAGGCCGTGAAACTTTCTGAGAGCACGTTGGTGCTGCTGAAGGAAGCTGTGCCCTTCCTCCATGCGGTGGAACAGAACCTGAAGTGCGTCTCTAGTTTTCTTTGTCCATGTGTTTGTCTCTGTGTGCTGGCGTGTCAGGAATAGAAAGTGTGTTTCGGTGTCCGTATGCGTGCCTGTTCAGCGTGTGTGTTTGCGGTTTTTCTCTCCTTTTTTTCCTTCCATGCCCTTCGCACTGTTGCTCTTTGTCGCTGACTCTTTGAAAGAAAGGAAGAAAAGAAAGAAAGAAAGAAAAGAAAGAAAGAAAAGAAAGACAGAAAGACAGAAAGACAGAAAGAAAGAAAGAAAGAAAGAAAGAAAGACAGAAAGGAAAGAAAGGAAGGAAGGACGGACGGACGGAAGAGTAGAAAGAAGGAAAGGCTTTTTGCGAAGAGAACTGTTTTTCGTATTCCTATCCGTCTGCAGAGCCTCGATGACAGAGGAGCTCTTTGTGACAGGTCGGTTCTCTCTCTCTCTCTCTCTCTCTCTCTGTTTGTGAGCGTAGAGGGGTAGTTTTGCTTGTCAAAGGCGCATATGAGTGCCTTTCAGGGCGACAAATTGGTCAGTCACTGTTCCTTTCTATCAAGACTCAAATGTTCTTGCAAAACCCTCGCATGATTGCTGTTGTGCTAGACCGATTGCGTGAGCGTGTTTTATATGTATTTACGTGTGTGCGTGTGCGTGTGCGTGTGCGTGTGCGTGTGCGTGTGCGTGTGTGTGTGTGTGTGTGTGTGTGTGTGCGTGTGTGTGTGTGTGTGTGTGTGTGTCTGTGCGTGTGTGTGTGCGTGCGCGTGTGCGGGTGCAGACGAAGTGTACCGTCGAGTGGCTGCTGGGGAGGCCTTCAGGTCTGCCTACCAGATCGTGAAGGCTGAGTTTCAAGAGAAGTTGAAGAAGAAGCAGGATGCGCAAGAGAGGGAGACGAACGAGAGGGGGGAAGATGGTGAAGAGGGTGACATCGAGAGGGGTGGAAAGAGACGCAGGGAGGCGTAAAGAAGAACAACAAAAAATGCTGCGGGTCCGAGCATTGCGAACGTCACTGCAAACGCATTTTCAATTTTGGGTCTGCCAGTGATTGAATCTTTGAGAGTGCCTACTATATAGTATTAGGAAAGTGCATACATGAGTGTCTGATTATGTCTGATTGCCTGTAGATTTGCGTGGGGCTGTGTCGCTGTGTGTTTCCCAAACATTAGGCAGGTTGTGGTTCTGACGGGAACGTTGAATAAACTGCTCAACAGGTAAGCTGGTTTTTGTCTTCATCAGAAAAAATTAGGAGCTCTAAAAAATACTTATAGAAAAATACTGAATTTCCGAAAAGTTAATTTAAAATTATGTATGCTTTCTATTGCACAAGCAAGAAATTTGTCAAAAGAAGATAGAAAAGACAATTTCAAAAGAGTTTTAATTTAATTTGATTGATTGATTGATTGATATGTTCCGCCCTAGGGCCTTCCCGCTATATCTATCTGTCGCCAGAGCTAGCAGGGCGGGGCGTTCCCCAGCCTAAGCTGAGGTATCAGACCCCGCCCTCGGGGCCCGCCAGAGTCTGTTGCCCTGGCCGCTGCTGCATGATTGTTCGTTGTTCGAGCCACAGCTCTGGATCCGCGTTGGCTTTCCAGCCTGAAAATCGATCTGAAACAGCATGTGATTTGGGCTTCCTCGCTCTTCTTGTTTGCTTTATCAATCTTCTTCTGTGGCTCCCTCCTTCCCCACCCTAACGCTCCTTTGGTTGTCTCCTCATATTCTTTTGTGAGTCTCTCGATCGCCCGCTGCCTTCCGGTGATTCCTGTATGTCTGGCCGCCAGAGCGTCTCCCTCTATGTGTCCGTACCATCCTGGACACTCCTCAAACACCCTCCGTCTGAATGACGCCCATCTCAAAAACTCATCCACTCCGGTATGACATTCATTCAACAGAAAACAGAAAAGCGTCGAGTTGTCCCTTTTTTCCTCTTCTCTGTTGAGCCCTTCTCTTTCTGTGGCTGCCTTTCTGGCTCTTTCTTCCATCTTGCTGTCCCATTTCTCTTCTATCTTTCTGAATATCTCTGCTCTCTCTCTGTTAAAAACAGGACATTCTGTCACCAGATGGATTTCATCTTCCACCACCTCGATTCCCAACCACCCTCGACAGAACTGGCACATCCTTTTCTGTAATGGCACCTTCTCTCCCCCCCTCACCGGAATTTTTCCCTGAGTTGCAGCCACAGCCCTGTCTCCTACCCTGCATGCTGCTCTCCTCCTGTGTTCTGATCGCGGCGCCACTCTCGTATAGCAAAAAGGGGCTCTCCCTATTCTCTCTCTGTCTATTTTCATTGTCGAGCTAACCTTTCTACCTGCTTTGTCTTCAAACAAAGAAAAGTGGAGACGGTTTCCGTTTGAGACCTTTCTGTGCACGTCAGCCATCATCACTCCTGTCAGTTCTGCCTTCTCCTGACTGCTCTTCTCTCTTATGTTTCTTTCTATTCTATGTGCAAACGCCTCTCTCTTCTTCTCGTCTAGCTCATTTTTTATTCTCTGCAGCAGCCATCTCTCTATCCCGTCCACTCTCTCGTTGACTACCTGTGTTCCTCTCTGCCCTACGCTTCCTTTTAGTCTTTCTCTTGCAAAAAGGTGCCTTCCTCTCTCTGTGTAGAGTGCCTGTGCACATTGCTTCAGATGAGGGAAAAGATGAAAAGGATGTATTCCTCTCCCCCCCCCCATTTCGTTCTCTACCCCCTCTCTCAGGCATGTGAGGATTGCCTGCCCGACCGCTTCGTTTCTTCTCTCCTTTAAAGCCTTCCCTGCCCACTAGATCGTTCTGGAAGCCACTTCGAGATCAATCGGAATGAAACCTCCTTCCATCATCAGCGCGTCACAATTTTCTTTCTTTCTCAAACGCAAAACAAACCTGACAAATCTCCTTTGCTTCTCGTCGAATTCTGCATACGCGCTATCTGGGCATGCATGGATTTCGTATCCATACAACCATACGGCGCGCACTGTCTGTTTAAATATATTGAAGCAATCAGCGGGTGGAATCCCTCCCTCCCTTCTTATCTTCCCCATCAGTCCCTGCATGCATCTCTCTGCTTTGATTGACCACGCTTCCATCATGGTCTCTAGGTTGCAGTCGGCGGATAGGACTAGTCCCAGGTAGGGTTGCTCTCTTGCTTCTTTCATTACTATCTCCACCAGTCTAACTTCTTCTTTCTCTCTTGATGCGATGCGGCCAAACCGGACCAATCTCGACTTGTTAGAGAATAGAAGACGGAGAGGTTCTACAAAGGCTACAAGGTTCGAAAGAAGAAGGTTCAACTGTCTATCTGAGGATTCGAGGAGTGTTGTATCATTTGCAAACAGAGGGGCAAGGAAATCGACCCACCTCCCGTTTTCTCCTGTCGGCACCTTTGGTCTCTGTCTGTCGGTCTGTCGTCTCTGTCCTCTCCTCTTTCCTACTTCCTCTGGCAAGTCATGTGTGTACACAGAGTAAAGGGAAGGGCCGCTCGGGCCTCCTTGCTTGAGTCCTTTGTCTTCCGGGTACCACATGCTCGTTCCCTTCACCCGTGCCCTCACTTTTTCCAGAGAGGCCTCAACCCATCTGATCAGACCTTCCTCTACCCCTGCCTTTCTTAATTTCTCTTTTAACTTTTCCAGCCTCACTTCGTCAAAAGCCCGTGTGAAGTTAACAAAAGCAATACTGAGCACTTCCATTCGAGCAATAACGAACAGCAAAAGAAAAATTGCATCGCATGTGCCTGTCTTTCTCTTATATGCGAACTGCCATGGCGTCTGTCTGGCTTCCTTTTCTACCTTTGTTCTCATGATCATGTCCCCCCATTTCACATCTGCTACCACCAGGTGCACTCCCTTCCATCCCCCAATTAGTGTGAGTGACCTACCTAGTTTTGGAAGAGCCGTCACCGGCAAGTCATTCCACCCTTTCGGCCACCAATCAAAACGATATGCAACATCAATTAACAAAACATACAAAGATACCAGCTCAGTCGATTTTTCCATCGTTCTCAGCATTCCTGGGGGCATTCCGTCTTTCCCAGCGGCCTTTCTGGGGTTACCTGCTCTTTTCATTGCCTTCCTTACCTCCTTTTCCTCTGCTATGTGCCATCCTTTCTCCTTAATCGCTCTACTCACTGTCGTTTTTCTTTCTTGTTCCCTCTTTCTCTCTTCTTTCTCTTCCTTTGGCAGCTCGTACGTTTGTTTGAAACCTTCTGCTACCTGCTGGGTCGTCATGCTGTCTTTTGTTTTTCTTGGTGCTGCCCTCCTGTCTTCCTTACCGAGTCTCCTCCATACCTTCCAGCAGCCTCCTTCATTTATTTTGGCTCTTATGTTCTCCACCTTTCTCTTTTCTGCCTTCCGTTGCTCTCTCGTCACCGCGTTTCTCAGCGCTCTCTCTATCATGACTAACTGTTTTCTCCTCTCCTCATATGCCTGTCTGAATCTTTCTCCTTCCTGAGCTGAGGTGCTGCTCTCTTTTTCTCGTTCATCCCTCTGCTCTCTTTCTGCTTTCAGGCCTCTGATTTCCTCTCTCACTTTTCTCTCTATTCTTCTGAGTTTTCTTATTTGCTTTCTTCCTTCCCCTCTCAGCGCTTCTGCTGGCTCTTCTTTCCTCTCCCTTTTTCTTTCTTCTTTCTTCTCCTTCCTTGTTGCCCACATGAAGGTTTTCTCTCTGATGTGTTGGAACTTCTGGTATGCTTCGTCGAGCAAGTCTTTCTTTATTTCTTCTCCCCCTTCCATATCCATTGCTTTCTGAAAGACCTCACTCACTTTTTCCTCCTTCACTCTTTTCTGAAGCTCTTGGAGATACCTCTCCTCTCCTTCCTTTGTGAGCGTTCCCTTCCATCTTGGCTTGATTTGATCTTCTCTTTTCTCGTTTTTCTTTCTCTTTTCCCTCTTTTTTGTCTTTTTTTGCCTATCTTTTCTTCTTTTCTTTTTGTTCTGTTCTTGGTTGGCTTTCGTTGTCTTCCTCGTAACGGTTTCCTCTTCCCTCGCTGCTCTCATTCTCTCTTTCTTCCTCCCTCAGGACTAATCTAAGAGCTGAATGGTCTGACTGAGCTGAGCATACACAAAATACAGAAAAAAGAAGAACAGATGGCAGAGACACAGGAGACATACATGCATAGTCGATCAGGGACCTCCCTCTGTCTCCCCCCCTGTCAAAGGTAAACGATCCATCGAAGTTGAAAGCTACCTTCTCCCCCCTCTCTTCGACCGCACACCGCCTCAGTCCATTCAGAGGAACAATGCCCACCATCTCACAAAAATGAATAAGAGCCCTTCCCTTCGTGTTCTCCGTCTCGTCTTCAGACTCCCTCTCTGGTCTGAAAACTTCCTCTCTCCTGCCTGTTTGTGCCTACTCTTCCCTTTCTCCCCCTCCCTTCCCTGTCCAGACTATCAGAGGAGTTTTCTTTCCAGTGCGGGCGTTGAAGTCCCCCATTATGCAGACCTCTGAGGATCTGCTCTCTCCTTTTCTTTCTCTCTCTGCTCTTTTCTCTTCGATTCTCTCTGCCAAATTGTTGAGATATGTCTCATCTGCGTAGTTCGACTCTTCATGGGGGTCATACAAGCCAATGAAGAGCAGGAAGCCTGGTGCTTCTGCAAATACCGCTATCTCCGTTGCTCTTTCTGTCGTAAAGCCCAGCTCTCTTGCTTTTCTGCTCATCAATACCATCACCCCCCCTGTCGTCGTCACTTCTCTTCCCTCCTTTACTAATAGGAAATTCGTTCCTTGCAGTCTTCCTCCATTCACTGTGACACTGTACACTGTCCTCTCTGTTCTAGTTTCATTCATAAAAAGGATGTCGGCTCCTTCCGTTTCTTCTGCAAAAAGCGGGCTTTGCACCAAATTCTCCGTTCTTCCCCTTACGTTCAGAGCCCACATTTCTACTCCTTTGTCTTTCTTGTTTTGTTTGCTTTTCCTGTTTGTCACGGGGGAAGATAAAAAAGAAAAGGAAGAAGAGGAAGACGAAGAAGAAGAAGAAGAAGAAGAAGAAGAAGACGAAGACGAAGACGAAGACGAAAACAAAGAAGAAGAAGAAGAAGAAGAAGCAGAAGAAGAAGAAGCAGAAGAAGAAGAAGAAGAAGAAGAAGAAAAAGAAATCTCCCGGCGGTCTGGCCTCTTCCCACCCCTCCCTCCCTGTTCTTTCCCGCCCTCTTTCTTTCCCCCGCCAGTGCCGGGGACTGGCGGGGGAAAGAGGAACAAAAACCAAGAGACTCAGAGGAAAAAGAAAAACAAGAGGAAGACGCAGAAGAAGTAGTGAAGCTGTAACTTAAAGGAGACGGACCTGGTGGGGGACAACGAGGCAAAGAAGCTCGAACAGAATAGGAAAGAGAAGAACATATACATGAACACATGTTGGCACGTATTTGTTCGTCTTTCTGAATTAAACTATTCTCCTTCTCTGACGAGCCTTCGATTTCTGAGGAGAAAGAGAAGCCAAACCGGGATCCGTCTTGCTCGGGTATGTTGATCGAGAATGGATGTATGCTACAGAAACATCTGGGATGCTCGAGGGTGTTTTCTGGTTCTTTCTCTCTGGCAGGGCCACAATCTACATCCCAGGGGTCTAACTGAAAGGGAACGAAATCGCTTTTTTCTTCTTTGTCCTCCCCTGGACTCTCCTTCCCTCCTGTCCTTCTTTCCAACAAAAATCCTCCACCTTTTCTCACTTGGTTTCTCTCCGTCTCCCCTGCGGGTGGATTGGTCCTTTCTCTGTTCGGAGTTGCCCCGTCCTTCTCTGTGCACTCGCCTTTACATCGCTCTGCACGCAAAGTTAATTTAAAATTATATATGCTTTCTATTGCACAAGCAAGAAATTTATTAAAAGAAGATAGAAAAGACAATTTCAAAAGAGTTTTAATTTAATTTAGAAAGTGTATGATATGCTAGATGATATGTCATTCTGCAGTGTTTTTAAACCTTTTCACTTCTGCCTGAATAGACTGCTTCTTACTATGATAACTTTTTAGTCTAGTACAGTAGTAGTAGTACTTACTTACTTAAGGTTGGTTGAGCCTAGGGTCTCCGACAACCAGAGAAGGATGGCAAACCATGCATGAATGAGTTATTCGTTCACTCAACCAGGCGAGTCAACCTAGGTTGCAAGGGGCATTTGAAGGCTTGCAAGAGTAGGCGGCCCCTTCGCTTTAGTCTTTAAGCACACACGCCGGACGGAGGTACCTCAGAAAAGACACAAGCTGTATAGCACACAACAAACCAACATCAGTACTTAGTATGTACTGATTTTAAAATTTTTGATAGAATTTTTAAATGTTAATGAAAAAAAAATGTAGCTATACAAAGAAAATTAAATTATAAGCAACATTCAATTTATGATTCAAAGTTGATGGCAATTCGTGACAATTTAAAATGCCGCAGTCAGTATGATGCTAGATATGATGTCAACCAATGTAAAATCAAATTATTATGAGGTTCATACAGATGATGGCTGGTCAGTTGAAAATGTAGATGTCATAAATCAATCAATCAGACAGTCCAGCAGACAGTTATCTTGATCACCACATTTGTTCATACGTTATCGATCAGCTGAGTTGGAGCCTGACTTACGCAACTTGTACAACGCAATGGAGCAAAGAAAGAGAAAGGGATCTGTGAAGATTCAATGAAGAAGAATCGTGCACAAATCGCTCGACCGAAGAAACCGCGGTCTTTTGCGCTTTTCCTTTCAGTGTGTCACCCTCCCTTATTTCCTCCTTCTCCCCCAATCATCGAGAGATCCATTTCCTTTTCCCCCTCCGTTCCGCTCCCCCGCTTACAAAGCAAGAGAAAAAGATGGAGACAAAGAACCGACGCCTGCGTAAGCAGACGGACAAGGGGAAAGAGAATTGACTCCTGGAAAGAGACGGCAAACCCGAAGACCGTCCAGAGAGACAGCAGGGGGCAACTTGCTCTTCTTCTTTTTCTTCTTCTTCTTGAGCGCTTTTGCGCCGTCTGCACCCTGACTCTGGGCCTCCACTTTCACCTCGACCTCCTCACCAGACCCGTCTCCCCCATTCTCCACACGCAGCGACTTCTCTTCACCATTCTCTCTCCCCCCCTTCCCCCCTAGAGGAAAGCAACACGGATCCTTCTGAGCCAGAGGCAAAGCCTCGTGGTCGACAAGGATCGACAGAGATGAGCAGGAGATGCCATCAGTCACTGTCAGAGAGGACAGAAGCCGCTGGCATGCTCTCAGGCTCTCGCACTGGAGTGTGTCGAGAGCTGTGAGCAGTTTTGCCAACCGAGCATCAACCCCCAGGGCCCCGGCACTCTCAAGACGGGCCCACCGCATGGCCTGCCGCGCCTTTCTCCGCTGTGCCGCCGCTACTGCGTGAGCAGGGACGGCCGACACTTCCTCGGCCCAACACACAGCGGACAAGAGAGGAACTGCAATGAAAGACGCACCGGGAAATGTGCACACGGTCTTTGCCTTCTCCATTCTCTCCTTCTTTGTCTCCTCCCACGTCTCCGATCGGAGACGGCAACTCTCTTTGCTCTCTCGGGTGAAAGACTGGAGACGCTCAATTGCCTCCTCACATCGCACAAATGCCTTTTGGGACCGTTCACGTGCCGACAGCACACGACCCTTCAAGTCACTAACTAATGTCGATGTCGCAGTCCAACACGCAAGGACTTGGGGATTCGAAAGAGCAACCCCCTCTCCCCCCTTTTCCCCCTCTCTGTCCGCCTCCATCTCCTTCTGCAGAGTTCGAATGGCCGTCTCCAATTGCTGGAGCTCTGTCTCAAGGGCCTCCGTCTCTGCCTCCATTACGTCCTTTTCCTTTTTCTTTTTCTGTGGGGGAGAATTCAGAAGAGACCGCAAAGGGCCTCTCGAAACCCCCCGGCCCGCCCGGCGTCTCTCCTTCACAATCTGTTTGATCACCGTGTCTGCGTGCATCGAACGCGACAAGTACCACCCCAAAATCACGCACACCCCTGCCGTCCCAACCCCCGTGGCAAATCCCGCGACTGTCCCCGCAAGCCCCGTCACGGGGTAGAAGAGGATCGGAGGAGCCATGGCAACGCCCTGCAGACCTGCCAGACACACACCCATCTTTGCACCTGCCACTGACCCCACAAAGGGGGACAGGAGACGGGCAACACCATGGGAGACCTTGTCCACCGTCCCTACCTCCTCCGCCTTGACACACTTCTCCACACAGTGCACTACTGCAGCTGCTGCAGCCCCACCCCCGAGAGCCCCACAGAGGGACCCGGCAAGCGCACCGTCTGACGGACGGAAGCAATAGGTTTTTGCCTTGGCCCAATCCTGCTGTGTCCAGGGCTCGGTGTTGTTGCGGTCTGTGAAAACCAACCCCTCCCTCAACTTACTGTCACTTTTGATTTGGAAGTACTCACCTGCCAACTTTCCATGGCTAAACTTTCCGATTTTCTTTTTCAACGCTCCTGCAAGGCCCTTCTTTGGAGCCTCGGCGTCTAAGTGGCATCTGACAAATGAGTTCAAAATGTCTTTGATGTCTGTTTTGTCTCCTATGAACTGTTTGGCGCTGTTGTAGAGATCGGGGCTGTTGAAGTTGGTGGGTTTAAAGATGTTGTCAATCTCTGTCGGCACAGCGTTACGAAGCTCGGAAAGGAAAAGCCTCGAAGCAGGGATTTCCTTCGCCAGCTCCTGTGCTGCCTCCTTTACGGCCTGGTAGAAATGAGGTTTGTCAAGAGGCATGACTTTGCACAAGATTCTGTTTGTTTTCCTCTCTTCTATCAACAGAAATACGAATCAAAAGAAAGTCCACTTCAGTCCAGGTCGAGTCGTGTTGATATAAGAATCAGCTTTCAGATATATACAGGGAAAGAATTCGGAGCTCGCTGTCAAATAGCAGACAGGGAACAGAGCGGTCGATTGTCCAACAAAAACTTTGGACACACCCGCGAGGGATCTGGTCCTTGCTTCTTTCCTGGAACCAACACAACTCTGTGCAGAGGAGATACTGACTTTTCTTCCACGAGTTAAAAGCTATAGCAATAATACTTAGAGGCAAAATCGACTCCACTGTGTGGCCTCAGTCAGTCAGGCGTTACTGGTACGTACTGGTACCAGTATATGAGCAATTATGAGCATCCGCGAGATTCCGCGAGAGAGGATCGATTCCGATCGAAGACATGCATGCATGTGTCGAGCAACACTCAGTCTGACTCGCAGACTTGGTATTCTGGCGGACAGTCATTCTGTCCGTTTTGCCGCGCCCGAGTTCCGCGCCCGAGTTTCGCGCTCGAGTTTCACGCTCGAGTTTCTCGGGCGCCGAGGTCCCATTTCTCGATCGGGCGTCAGGCGTCAAAAACTCAGGCGCGTCGGGATCTCCGAAATCTCAGGCGCGCCCGAGTCTGGAAACAGACACCTGAGATTCAGGCTCAGAACCATGACGCAACTCAGTGCATCCACGAACCCTCGTTCACGATCTCGAGCACCGACAACGAGCCTAGCAACGAGCAACTCGAGCGCATGCCGCCCACTGAAAACTCGGGCGCGCCCGAGTTTCACCGCGCCCGAGTTGGCCTTTTTGCGAAGGAAAAACTCGAGCGCGAAACTCCGGCGCGGAACTCGGGCGCGGCAAAACGGACAGAATGACTGTCCGCCAGAATAAGTGCCCCCCGCTTCGCTTTCCGCGCCGAATCCGCGGGGCCATCCGCCCTAGCTCGCCCTGCTGCGTGTCAGACCAGAAATCGCGCAATTAACCGTCTACATCGATCGGCTGAACGTTCAAGAGGATCGCGATCGATGCACGATTCAGCAGCACGAAAATCAGATGGACTATGATGGACTACTGCAAACTTTATCCACCTGTGACAAACAGCGCTCGCTCCGAGAGGCCTGATCCAGGTCTCGACGCACTGTCACATACACAAGGGTGAACTTTTCAGTTGTGGTCTTTTCGATTGCTCTTATTGACTCGAACCGTGCGTCTCTCAAGCACACTCTGTGACCCGAAGTTCTTCCTCTCTTTGTCCCTCACTCTCTTGAGAGATTGAAAAAATCAAGACTCGAACAGATCGATCTGATTGGTTAACCATGCAGCCTTCATCCCATCACTCTCTCTTCGAGAAACACGCACCCAGGAGGACGGGCTTTCGACAAATCGTGCGAGATGGTGCTGACTCTTACGTCGCCGCCTCTCGATCTCGAACCCAGCAGCCCGCCTCCCTCTGGTCTTACATTCCCTACGCAATTGTTCGTTCTTCTCCTCGGCGTTGCTTTCCAGTACTACAGCTACTACACCGATCCCCTCACTCAGGGAAAGATCCCTGCGTCCCAAATTCCATTCCAGCGACACTGGGATCATATTCTCAGGTGGAGTCGTTTTGACTTTGTGCGTGACATGACGAAACACGCCAGTTCCAAGGGTTCGGAAGGGGATTGGTGGTCTGTGCGTACTCGCGTTGAGTGGACAGACGAACACAAAGAGCGGGACCCTAGGCGGTATGGAGGAGAGGACGGACACATTGGGGAGGATATGAGCCGAATGCACGGAAAGAGTGCAGAGGAGATCCGACAAAATTCCCAAGTCACCCGTTGTTCCTCTTCACGTTTTGTCTTGACAGCTTATTTCTGCGGACTGAAGGTCGCGAGAAATCTTGATCTCTCAGTCGCAGAAGAGGCGGTGAAAAAAAGCGGGGAGGGTGGTAACATTTCGGACATTGGAGTGAGTATGTGGATTCCCGGCGTGCGTTCGTTCAGGACAGCGCTGAACCAGACTCATGCTCTCGGTCGGCCCGCCGTTTTTCGGTTGGGACTGGGAGGGAAGAAGAATCCCACACCAGGGCAGAGTCATGCGTGGATTGTTGTTGCCAATCCCGATCGAAGCTTCTTTTGGCTCCAGTCTTACATTGAGCACTACACGCTGTCTGAGTGGATGGAATTATCGGATAAGAAGAACCAACGCCGATTGAGCCTGTCCGATGTGTACGCGAAACTCGATCAGATAGAACAACTTGGCAACATGACCTCGTCCTCATGGACCCCTGAAGCCAACAGAGTCTACAAAGAGCTCTTCAACGTCGATTGGACTGTTGCGCGAAGAAAACACGTGGAGGAGTACATGGCCCATGTTGGTGCAGACCCTGCGAAGCTCGTCGGCTGGACAGCCAAGCAGCACCGCCTGTCGCGTTTCAGTTGGAACTTTGCGTGTGAGTATCCCGTGCCGGGTCGGGACGATTTGCTGCCTAGAGTTGACGAGTCGCCCTTGGGTGGATTTGAACTTTTAGGCGGCGTGCATGGGCTCCCTTGGTCTCTCTCTGAGGCTGCAGAGGAAGGGGGTGGGCAGGAGGCAGGAGAAGACTTTGGGGAGTTTTTTGAGTATGACGAAGAGGAAGAGAGTGAAGGAGAACAGCCAGAGTAGGTGGGGGGGCATGAGTGCTTCTTCATTTGGGCAGCAGGTGGTTGGAAGAAGAAAGAGGACACAAGGGAAATTGTACAACATGATATATGGAATAGAGGTGAAGGGGACTCCCTTCATGTCTCTCTTTAATTCCCTCGACCTGTCTCCTCTTCATGCATGCATCTTCCGGATGGACTAGTTGGTGGATGTAATAGTAAGCGATGGGTGGGTGGGTGGACTGACTTGCGTTTGCTGGTGCGGAGCGGACAAAGTAAGAGAGAGGGGGGATGGGGGGAGAGAGCAGAACTGTATTCCGTTCAATGTGCAAGGTTGGAACTGCCTCCTTTCCTTCCTGCCCCGCTTCCCTTTGTTCTGTTGATGAATTGAATCACTAGCTGCATAACAGATGAATGAATGAATGAATGAATGAATGAATGCATGCATGAATGAATGAATGAATGAATGAATGCATGCATGAATGAATGAATGAATGAATGAATGAATGAATTGGTTGAATCAAGATGAAAAGAAAGGGCACAAAGAAAGGGAAAACAAGGAGACCGTCCCTGATTCTCCCCTCCCCCCCCTCTCTCTATTCCTGTGAGCGTGCCTGTACGCTCACCTGTATGCGTTCTGTCGATCGCCAGAGAAACCATATAGAGACAGAGCTGTACTTTTCAGGTGATGCTGGTGCGATCTGGTGCGGACAGAGAGGAGCACGGGTTGCAACGGTCCGATTTCTTTAATTTTCGTGGTGCGTCGAATGAATTAATTTTCCCTGATTGATACATGTCTTGTCGTGGCAGATGGGTACAGATGGGCCTTTTTCGTCTGAATTAAGGTTGAATGCATCTCGACAAATGGGGAGGGACACTCACCGCTCTCTCCTAATACAGATCGAAACAGATTGTGAGATGGAGAGCGGGACGGGGTGCCGGCCTTTGTGGTCACCGCAAAATGCGATTTGACATGCAGTGTGCACGTGACGCGCAGCACGTCTAACCCCGAATTAAGACTCCCGGTCACTCACTCATTGATCGACACAGTTCACAGATATTATATCATTGCTCCTAGAAATTATAGGTTAGAATTGCTCAAACTACTATTGAAACTAGACAGTATAGATATTAGATGACATTCTATTAAAAAAGAATCATCTGAGTTACCTCAATCTAGAATTACCTTGATTCTAAGTTTCGTTTAGAGTCTTCAACTACAGCAAATAAATGAATAGTTTAACGTATAATTTAATAGCTTTGCATGATGAGAAATTAAAATAAAAAATAATAGAGACTCATATTGTATTTATTAGAGAGTCTAAAGTTAGTTTGACTGACGTGACAATGATATACAATTAATGACTTGTATATGTGCTGATATATACGCAATATGCAGTGAGTTAAGAAAGGAGAAAGTTGTCGAAAGACGGTCTGAGACCAGGGGCAAGAGACTTCTCAAACCATTGGGCATGGGTTTTTGGGGAGGGCGAAGAATTGCCAGAGCCTGATCCGGAGCCGGAGCCCCCGAAGCAATTCATTTTCTCGTATAAGCAGGTGACTGATCGTCTGAAAGGAATGGATGGAAAGAAAGCGGCAGGGCTCGATGGCATCTCTCCTCAACAACTTGACCTTTGCTTTTATCACTCTCCCATCTCTCGCTTCCTTTTGTTTGTTTTCTTTAATTTAATGCATACATATGCGTGTTGGCCTGATAACTGGAATTTGTTGAGAATCGTACCCATCCCAAAAGGTCCCCCTTCGCCACAGCCGAATGACTGGTGTCCAGTCCATGTCGTTAACCCCCTTGCAAAGCTCTTTGGTCTCCTTATGGATGATAGAAACCGTCAGCAAGCTCGTTTTAACGACAGACAGATCGGGTTTAGGAAAGGGGTGGGCACAAGAGAGGGGATCGGAGCAGTGGTAGGCTTGGTACAAGAATGCAGAAGAGGCAAGAAGGGGCTCCTAGGCGGATTTGTCGACTTCTTAAAGGCGTTTGACTCTATCCCTCGGTTGAAGCTTCTGGCAAAGCTGCAGGCTAAGGGAATAGAGAAGAGAGATCTATTGATGATTGCATCAATGTATAGAGGCGTGAAAGCGAGAGTCGATGGGGACTCGGCTCTATTCCCGGAGGGAGCAGGGGTTAAGCAAGGTGATGCGTTATCCCTGTCGCTTTTTCTATTATTCATTAATGATCTGCATGATGAGATTTAGAAAGGAAAACGGGGAGATGGAAAGGAAACGGAGGGGGTTCACCTTGCTGGGGC
>JAHBMJ010001976.1:6944-23374 GCA_018398765.1 Chromera velia | reverse complement strand
GGGGGGGTCGTTCATCTGCTTCTGTGTCCTCACGGGGGGGCGTTCCTTCGGAAGTCCCGGAAAGTCGGGGCGAGGGTGGGGAGTCTGACGGACCTTGGGCGGCTCCCTCAGGCCGTCACTCTTCGCCCTCCTCAATCCAATCAGGTTCGAGGGTTGGTGGGGAGGTGGTGGAAGAAGAGGAAGAGAGCAGTAGGGGTGAGGGGCGTAGAGGTGGAGGTTGGAGAGAAAGAGTTGGTGTGAGAGGGAGAGAGAGAGAAAGAGGGCGGATGGAGGTCACCTCTAGGGCTGTAGAGGAAGTTTCAGAGGAAGCCGAGGTGGAGGAGAACGTTGAGGAAGAAGAAGGGTTTGAGTCCGAGGAATACTCTGGATTCGAAAGTGAGTCGCGATCTGGAGGGGGGGAAGGGACCCAGAGTGAGGGTGCTGGCAGCAGTCGCAGAGGCGGTCGGGGTCACCGCCCAGCAACGGTGTCAGAGTCCCTTGATGGTTCAGTTTCACGTTCTGTCTCTGAAGTTGGTAGCGTCTCCTCTTCTTTGCAAGAGCAGCAGAAGAAGGGCCGACGTCGCAACAGAAACCAGGCAGCGCTTGCAGACGAAGAGGAGGGGGAGGGAAAGAGTGTTGGGGGACCTGCGGAGGAGATCTCATCTGAGCATGGAGCGAAAAGTGTCTCTTCTGATGGTCGCGATGTGGCCTCGTCTCCCACGTCCATGTCCCCAGGAGGGGTCTCTCACACAATTTCCCCTGCCGCGAAATTCCTTCGGGGCAAACACAAAGCGCAACGCACAGCAGATGGGGTCATCAGAGGCCCCAGAGGCCGTCAGGGAGAGGGAGATGGGGAGGAGGAAAGAAGAGGGGGGGGTGAAGGCTCCCCTGGCCCCTCTGACTTAGAGACCGTGCGTGAGAGGCTTTCGAGGCTTCGGGCAGACGCAGAAGCCGAGCTGTCGCGGAAGAAGGCTCTGATTGCCCGTCGGGTGGCAGAAGAGCGATCGCGGCTTGACGCAGAGCTTTTGCGAGTTGAGGAGGAGGAGGTGGGACGCTTGATCCATGAGGCGCTGTCCTTGAATGTCGATGATGAGGTGAAGCGTCAAGTTGAGGAGGCAAGAAGAGATGCAGAGGAGAGAAAGGAGAGAATTAGGGAAATTCGTAGAGGCCTGGTAGCAGGACAGGTTCCAGATTCAAAGGGACCAGGTCACAAAGAAGAGCAAGAGCGCGGGGAAAGAAGGGAGAAAGCTAAGGAGAGGTCATCTCCTCTCTCGCCGCAACGCGACAGAGAGAAAGAGAGGAACGCGGTAGCTGCTCCTTCAGGTCCAGTTTCAGTCCCCCCCCCTGCTTCCGTTCCGTCTTTGTCTCCGTCTCCGGGTGCTCCTCCCTCTCAGCCGTTGCCCCCCGATTCCCCTCGTTCTCCCTCTCCTGTGGGCAGCTCAAAATATCCCTCAGACTTCTCTGCATCAGAGGAGGGAGGTCGAGAGGAAGGGCAGGCACGTTCGGCCTCCCCGAACGTTCTGCGGGGAGAGAGAAGTTCATCAGAAGGAGGAGCCGAAGGAGAAGGAGAAGTGGGTTCTGTGTCAGTTCCCGAAACTGTCATTGACGAGACTTCTGATATGGGATGGGCCCATGAGGAGGCATCAGAGAGAGAAGAGTTCTCGGGTCGGGGAAGTGAAAGAGGAAGCGAGCGAAGTGACAGTGGCGACGGAGCACTCAGAGCGAGTGGCCATCGCGACAGAAGTCGCCCCGCCTCCTCTGCCTCCTCATCCTCTGTTGGGGCCCCGGGAGGCCGACAGAGTGCCTCCCCTTCCGAAAGAGAAAGAGACAGAGAACGATCCAGAGCTTCTTCCCTCGGGGGGGAAGAGGAAGAGGCGGGGGAAGGGTCGGAGAAAAAAGACCAGCAGCCTGCTCCCTGGGTGTACCATTCTTCCTTTTCCTCTGGCCCCGCGGCTGGCCCTGCGGGGTCTCGGCCTGCATCCCCGGCCGCCACCGACTCGGCCCGAACTGTCCGGAAAGCCTCCGCAGAGGAGGAAGAGGGAGAGGGAGAAGGCAAGAGACCTTTGCGTGTCTCTTCTCAGCAAAGACCTGCTGAGGAAGGCCCTGAGGAGGAGAAGGAGGAGGACATATACGCAAAAGCGTCACCCTCTGCAGGGGTAGCGGGTGAGGGTGAGGAAGCAGACGGCCTTCCTGAGGAGGTTGAAGAGTCCGTTAGTGAGGAAATGGAGGAGGACTTCGAGAGTGCCTCCAGGTCTTCCTCCTCTTCTTCTGGCCGAGGCAGCTGGTTGCCGTCTCGTCGGGGGGCAGCAGAGGAAGGGCCACAGGAGGCAGCAGAGAGAGAGTTGGAGTCCCCCAGAGACAAGACGGTGGATGGTGTCTCTGCGGAGAGACAGAAAGAGAAAGAGGTGTCTGCACAGTCTGCGGGAAGAGTCTCGCGCCGTTCTTCCTCTTCCTCTTCCCCCGCTTCCGATCTCTCCCCTTCTCCCCCCCTCTCCAGTCGTCCCGCCCCCTACACAGGGGAGAGAGAGGAGGCTGAAGGGGCAGAAGGCCCCGGCATCCCATCTGCAGCCGTCGCAGGGGTCCCTGCAGAAAGTGCCCGGGGGGAAAGGGAAAAGGGAGTGGGGGCACAAAACGAATTCGAAAGACCCCGAAGTGCATCGCGCCGCTCGTCCTTCTCTTCTGCATCATCAGCATCAGCCAGTTTGTCGGCTGCTGGAAAGGGAAAGGTCGCCTCTGGGTGGGGAGAGGGACCGGTAGAGGAAGGAGAGGGAGGGAGTGGAGAGGTGGGGGCAGAGACAGCGGAAGGGACCGCAGTCAGGGGTGATCTCCAGGAGGCAGTTGACAGGGGTGACCTTCATGAGGTTAAAGCGCCCCCGCTGTCGCCTGCATCTGTCTCTGCCTCTGTGTCTGAGGTGGAGTCTGATTCCGATCTTTCCGCAGCTTCTGAAACTTCTGTGGTTCCCCAAGCAGAGGCCCAAGACGACAGTCGCAGCAGCAGCCGGCCTCTTCCCCCTTCTGCTGATGCTGCTGTCGGAGAGCTTCGTGTTGCAGCGACAGATGCAGAGGCCGCGGGAGAATTGGAAGAGTCGCAGCCCTCTTCGAGGGAGGGCAAGGGGGCGCCGCCGCAGTCAGCCTGGTCTGACGAGCGTTCTCGTGCCGCGTCTTCTTCTGTAGAGCGGGCAGAATCGGAAGGGTTGTCTTCGGTCTCTGTTGAGAAGACAGGGGTGGTCCCGACTGCGACTGCGGCAGACCGGGAAGCCGCAGCCCGGTCGGCAGACGAGGCAGAGACCGCACTGGCAGAGGAAGCAGAAAGAATCCAAAAGAGAAAGCTGGAACAATTCGCTGTCGAAGCAGTGAAAGGCAAGTCTGTTTACTCGATCGGCCAATGGCCACTCACTCTCGCTTAATTCCGTTTTTTTTGCCTTCTGCCCCCTTTTTGTCTTGTTTATTCTTTCTTTCGTCTACACTGCCTTCATCCTCCGAGTCCGTTCCATGCACCGTCCGTCCTTTGTCTGTTTCTCGCATGCTTTCTGTCTCTTTTTTTCTTTCAGTTTGCTCATACGAAGTCACAGAGAATCTCCTTTCCTCAGCATCCAACTCCTCTCTCTGCTTGAGTAGATGTCACCTCAATCAGCTGATCCCGCCCGCTTGACGTTTGTCTGTCCCCCGATTTCCCCTTTCCCTCCCTGTGCGCAGACTTATCCGGTTTGAGCGGCTCGTCCGTCTCCGGAGACGCCTCTGCTTCGGGCAGTCCGACTGCCGGGGGGCTCCCGTACGTCCTCAGCGGTTCCGACCTTGCACCGCCTCGGCCTGCATCCCCTTCGCCTGAATCCGAAGGGCACATGCAACAGACACCCGCACAAACGCTTTTCGGGCCCTCCCGACTTCCATCGTCTACTACCCCCCCTGGAGGGCTGCAGGATACGGTTCAAGGCAGACTGTCAGTCTCTGTGTATCCCAGGTGGCATGCCGGGCCCGCACCTGGAGAAGATGGACATGATGGGACGGCAGGGGTGCGAGAAGACTCAGAGGCGGCTGAGCCGGGGGTGACTCCCGTTGCCTCTGCTGCTGGGGAGACGCGGTTGGATCGGTTGGTATCCTCTCTCTTCGATAGCTTAGTGGAAGAGGTGATTGAGGAAGTGCAGACAGCTGGAGGCCGTGGAGGCCCTGCAGGGAGGTTGGCTGTCCGCACAGGGGACGAGACAATCACACAGACTGCGACGGGTGAGCCGCGGTCGAATCGTTCTGAGGGGCCGTCTTCTTCTTCCTCACCCCCGCCTCCCAGCCCTCCCACACTTCGCATCCCGTCCCCCCCACCCGGAGTCGAAGACTCGTCGGGGGTGACACCGAAGTCACCCCTGTCTCCGTTTGCTGCTGCAATGAGCCACTCGGAGGCAGCCGAGAAGGAGCGAGAGCGCGAGCAAAGTGACGAGAAAGAAGCATCTGTCACCCACAAAGCATCGCAGCAGCCCACAGTCCCCCCGCTTGCGATACCCTCCACTTCTGCTGCAGCGTCCGCCTCATCATCCCAAATTCAGCCTCAGCAAGGTGTCGTCTCTGTCTCCCCCGCGTCTCCCGAAGCCTCCGTCTCGTCATTGGCTGCCGCTGCGGCCTCCCCCCCAACTTCCCCCGAAGCGGCAGAAAAGGGATTGTCGCGGGGCGGAAGGACGTCGTTGCTCGCAGCAGACACTCCGAGGATCACGGCAGCCATACCACTGCCCGTCATCTCCCCCCCTGCTGTCTCTCTGGGCGAGGCTGCAGCATCAGTTCTTCATGCCGAGGGGGAGGAAGTTGCCGAAGAGGTTTCGGAAGACGAAACTCTTCAGCAGCAGCAGGCACAGGAGGAGGAGGGAGCGCTGCAGGCTGGTCCCGTCTTCCGCGGTTCCCCGTTTGCAAATACCTCCGAGTTGGCTGCACGTGCAATTCTAGAGTGTCTCCACTGGGCCCTCTTAGAACACGGAGAGGACATTGACAACAATGCACAAGTGCCCCCTCCCTTGCCGGAGGAGGAAAGGGCAAGCTTGGCAGAGGCGATCTTCAACCAGGAAGTCGCGGCGCCAGGCATCGACCTCCGTTGGGATTTTGCAGTCTCCATGCGGGGCGTTCGAGAACCAGTGGAGGCCCCGGTGCCTGAAGCCCCTGGGTATGAGGACTTGCCGCAAGGGGTCATTCTGGCCATATCCGGGCCTCCTCTGAGTTTTGTGCGTCTGGTCATAGACGCATGGGACGAGCTGATTCGATCGGTCAGTCAGTTAGTCAGTCAGAGTGGCCAAGAAAGTCTGTGTGTGTGTGTGTGTGTGTGTGTGTGTGTGTGTGTATGTTCGTGCATGCGTGCGTGTGGACTTTTCTCGTGTTCTCCTTGTGTTGCGATCTTTGGAGATATCTCGGGTGTAGCTGAGGGAACTTTCGCTGTAAAGAATCTAGGCACGCAGAAGAGAAGGATGCAGAAAGTACTGACAAGAAAGACAAAAGCCATCCAGTGTTGTTTCTTTTTTTTTTTTTTTTTTTTTTTTCTCTGCAAAGGGGTGCGAATCTGAAGAGACGCCTCATGTTCTCTTTCTCTTTCCGATCAGCCGCTTTTCGTTGTCTTTTCTTGTTGTCTGTGTATTCTTGTCGTTCCCTCGCTTGTGCTCTTATTTCTTTCACTGTCTCGTGTGTAGTAAATGCTTTCCCCCCCCCCGCTGTCTTCTCGCTGCAGCCCCCTGAACCTCTCGTGCGCAAGGCTCGGAACAGACCTTGTTTCTTCAGCTCTGCCTTGAGAGCGCCTCACCGGACGTGGGGCGAAGTGAAGGCGCAGGTTGCCAGAGAGGCCGGGAGGGGATACAGACGCGCTCTGATGCCCCTACATAGAGACCCCCAGACTTTCAGCATGGTCCCGATACCCTCAGAAGAGGAGGGGGGTCCCAAGAGACCCCTGCGGAACAGAAACAGGTCAGTCAGTCGGTCAGCGTCTCTTTTGCGTGCACAGACGCGTAAGAAAAGCGGAGGCGAGACGGGAAGCTGCATGAATCGCCACACGAGCCACTGATTTTTTCGTGAGTCTTCTTGAGAAGGAACCGGATGGAAGTGAAATCTGCCTGCTGATGTACGGTAGAGAGAGCCTTCCTTTGTTTCAACCACTCGCTTCCTTTCTTCCTTCCTTCCTTCCTTCCTGCAGGTGCATGTATCCCCCCGAGGGCTTCTCTGTGATTCAACCTGACCGTGCGCAAGTCTCTTCGACGATCATCAACGAGGGCCTGCTGGATACCCTCATGGAGCGACTGATCAACGAGGGTCGGTTTGGTTAGGTTGGGTGCATGGAAGTCTTTTCTTTTGTTCTTTCTGTGTTGCGTTTGGCAATACTGTGTGTGACGGCAGCCTTACCAGCCGTTGGCTTCCTTAATGGGACTGTCGGTGTCTTTCCAGCTGCCCGCTTTTCTGATTTTCGATTCTATTTATCTTGAGGTACTATCCCCCCCTTCCTGTGCGGGCACGCGGCTGCGGTGTGCGCCGTGTGCATGCGTCTCCATACTTTGACATGCGTGTCTGCATTGCGTATGCGCCTGCCTGCCTGCCTGCCTGCCTGCCTGCGCGTGCGTGCGTGCGTGCAGAGGATGTGGTCTGGCTGGACCACGAGGCCGGGGTCCGGGAGGTGGAGGCCGACCTCGCAGACGCAGTCTTCGATGTGAGTTTTTTTATTGTCGCGTCTTCGTGAATGTGTGAGGCGGTCTCAGTCTGTGCAGGGGGTGTTGGTAGAAAGGACATCGAGAGGGTGGCAGACAGGCAGGCAGTCATCCGAGCTGACCGGTGGGAGAAAGTCCAAAGAAAGCAGGCACTAACAGAAAGCAGGAGCAAAGGAAAAGGAAATTTCGAATTTTAGGGTCACGTCTCCGTCCTTTCGACTGCGGAGTTGTAGACCTGTGTTTTGCTCCGAAAATCACTCAGTTTCCTTTTGCAGTCTGCATGTTCGTACGTGTCTATTTGTTCCACCCCCTCCACTCAAACAAACGGAACGCTTCTCTCCATTGTCCACCTTCGCTTGCAGCATCTTCTGGACAATACAATCCGCGAGCTCCTGCGCATGTACCCGCACATTGCTCCCCATCTGGCCGCCAGTCTCGAGGCTGGGGGCGATGGCGCGACTGAGGGTGGAGGTGGCGCGGAGGGCAGTGTTCTCGGTGAAGGGGAGGCGGAAGAGGGTCCTGTAGGTGGGGGTGGGGGGATGCGGATGCAGGGCCTCTTCGGAGGTGGTGGTCTTGGTGGAGGCGCCGCCGCGGGTGGTGGTGGTATGTTGGGAGGGTTGGCCGCCGACGACGATCCCCACGCCACCACGACGAACACAACCGCTCGCGACGACGCGGAGATGGAAGAGGAGGACGAAGAAGAGGACGACGATGACGAGGGAGACGATAGTGAGAGCGAGGAAGATGAGGGAGGTGAGAGGGATGAGGAAGAGGATGAAAGTGATGGAGATGGCAACTCCAGCAACAGCAGCAGCAATAGCAGCAGCAGTAGCATCTGCAGCAGCACAAGCAGCAGAGGGAGCAGAAGCAGCAGTCCTCGAAGTGACAGAAGTGAGGGTGAGGGAGACAGAGAGAGAGAAGGCGGTCATGCCAAGGAGGCAGCCAAAGAATGAGAAAGAGCGAAGGGAACACAGGAAAGACGAAAAAGCGAGAAGCATCCCCCGTTTCCTTCCTTTTCTTAGTGTCTTCTGATCTGCTCTTCCTTCAATGCTTCCATTCTCTTCGGGGTGCCCTCTTCTTCGATCTGCCTCTAGAGTCTCTCTCATGCATGCACTCATGGTCGGAGAGGCTTTTGCTGCACCTGTGATGGACTGCTTTTGCGTTTCTTTCCTTTCTGTGCGTCGGCAAATCCTCTCCTTCTCGCTCTTCTTTCCTCCCCGCCTTCCATCCATCCCTCGCTCCTCGCTTCCCCCCCGAATCCTTCCGAGGGACATCGGAAGAACAGACGGACATCGGAAGTCTGCAAGGAAGCCCCGCTTCTTTCCCCTGATTTGCTTATTGGCAGACCGAACAATGTCAACCGATGAGCTAGGGCCTCTCTCTCTCTTTGAGAGAAACGACAAACAACACCTCCCGTCTCCCCCATCTTTCTCTCCCCCCGTCCGTGTGTATGTGTGCGCGCGTGTGTGTGTGTGTGTGTGTGTGCATGTTCCGTGCGTGCATTGTTTCGCATCTTTGTTGCTGTGTGCATAAAAAGAATGCTGCATGGGCAGAGGGGTTCACTTTCTTGTGTGCACACATAAAGGGTGAGGCGGGTAGGATTGTTTGCATGTTTCTGTGGCTCTTTCTGTATATAGAACATCTTCCCCTCCTTGCTCACCGCACCTCATCTTTTTGTGTCAGGACTGATCGATCGACCGATCGGAAATCAATTTTTTGTTGATTCGATTCGCTCGGAAGAACTGAAGAACCAAGGGCCTGAATATGGTAGAGAATCGATGCAGTTCTAGTCTCTTTGCTTCCCAATTATGTCTTTCTTCAACTTGCCCTCCTGCATGTATTTATATTCCTCCCTCCCTCCATGTTTGTACGGAAAGAGGACGCATGCGTTCGTACCGGTCAGGCAGGTAGGACGCGATGGGAGGACAAAGGAAGGAAGAGAAGAGGGAAGAAAGGGAGCAAGAAAATGGGACTGCATGCTGTCGTTGGTCCCGTTCCTGCTGTAAAAATCAATCTATGGGGAGGGGATCGGTAGGGCGCATGCATGCTTCACTGAATGCGCGCGTACTTCGTGTGGAGCTTTTGTTCAACGCTTGGACAAGCAAGATGTGGGTGCGTTGTTACAGATTAGACATCTCACCAAGTAGCTGCTGACTCAAGTCGCCTGGTGGAGGGACGGATGGACGGACTCTCATTGACTGACTGAACGTGGGCACACATGTACAGCGAATTTTTACGAGACGTGGTCATGGTAGCTGAGTCTGCACCGTCTGCTCGACCGTCTGGGGTCCGTCATCGCGCGCACTGCAAGATCATTCAATCGTTCCAGTTATGGAGCTCGACTAAATTAAATGGTGAATAATGGTAAACCATTGCGATAGCTAGCGATCGCCAATCGTTTTTTATTAGATGAATGTTAATGAATGGATATACCATGTATAAATAATAATTGATTAACAGTGTAGCCATGCAACACTGCTTAGCACTAGGCTAAGAGTGTCAGTACAGCTCGAGGGAGCCGTGGATATTACCCACTAGAGATACCTCCTAGTACAACACAGCTGTAGACAACCAGTTAATTTGAAATTAAAAAAAAAAAATCATTTAAAAATGATTTTATTCAGAACTATAGACTCTGTACTATATTAAAAAAAAATAAAAGGTAAGAGAAAAAGTTTTTTTTTTATAGATTTTTTTTTTATTTATCATGATATTTAATAGGCAAACAAGTAACAAGTTGAAACAACTGTTGTTCAAGTGTTGTAAGAGTGTTGCACGGGGTGTTGCATTAAAAACCATATATACTTTTCAGTTGATAAATTAAAAAAAAATAAAAGATTGGAAACTTTCTGTTTTTTCTTTTTTTTTTTTATTTATGAAATGCAGAGCCTAGATTTAGAATCTTATACAATCTTCATCTACAATAGTCTTTCAACCAATTTTTAAAATATTGATTTTATTATATCATTTTAAACAAATATTGCAAGAAGTATAGTAAGAGGCCGGAACATAGTTTTTACTAGAGTTTTTGAACAATGACTCTAGTAGTGATGTCACTGTCTAGGTCACTGTGATGATGAAAGGCTTTACAATCAAAATTACTTAAAAAGAAGATATATTTAAGATCCGGCCACTTTCAATTCTAATGAACACTAATGAACAAGATTGATCAAAAGTATAATAAATTCAATTAATTCATCGACATACCGATGTCATCTAGAACAGAATGCCATTCAACAGGAACAAATCACAACTTTACAATGTGAGTCACACACCATCCGGCGCTCTTACGCGCGCGAAGGCTTGTATCATAATTGTTACTAAGTTGTATGATGCTTCTGCATTTCGATTTCCGAGCCAAGCTTGGTTCTGACATGACTGAATGGTTCTGCTGAGCCAGTCGCACAAAGATGAACACAAATCTTGACAGAAAGCTGCTGTATAAAAAAACCGCCATACAAAAGTGCACCAGCGCAAAAAGAGCCCAGGGATCCCTAAACGGAAACGAATCTCCCTCTTCTCGACTTTAGGATCACACCACAACAAACCACTGAGACATTCATTAGCAACTCACTACGTACGGAGAGACCGGCTTCTCGATCCATCCACAGGCGTTCAATGAATTTGTGTAAGAAACTCGTAGATTGACTATCATCCACACACAAGATGCACATCGGTCAAGTCACGTAACTGCCACTTCTTGTTGGCCAGGCGCAATTCACGCCCACCCCTCCAATGAAGTAGAAAAAAAAACAGAATTCAGAAAATCCGAGTGCATTTCATCTACCGGTCGCCTTGAAGTGTTTGAAAAATCTACGAATGCACAAGATGAGCCGGATAATCACAAAATACGTTGAAGGTTTCAAAACAGGGGGCTGTCAGTCTGTTCATTCTTGCGTACATTCATCTGCTCCCCCATCCCTCAAACAGTGACTCACTCCTTAAACTCACCCCCCTGCCGGTGTGCTTGTGTGTGTGTGTGTGTGTGTGTGTGTGTGTGTGTAAATCTCAGCAACTCCCGGTCGGTCTAGATGAGTGCCTTGACTGCGTCCTTGAGCTTCTTCTCTTTGTGGAGCTCTTCCAGGTACTGAACGCGCCCGGTCCCAAACTTCTCTCCGTTGGCAAAAATGTGGGGGGGGAGCTGGTTGCCTGCAGAAAGGAAGGAAGGAAGGAAGGAGGAATTCATGGATGCAGCCAATCAAAAAAACACAATTGCATGAATAAAGCCACCCCATCACAATCTGTTCTCTGTTCATCATGAGCACACGTTCCTCTTTTATTGAGTCAGGCAGCCAGATGCATTCCCGTAAGTCAGGCAGACAGACAGGTAAGGCAACCGGTGATGGGAAATGCGTGGAGCAGGAAAATAAACACGTGAGACAGCTGAAAGTGGAGCGTGAGAGAAGAAGGAAAGGAGAAGGAGGATGTCAACTGAATTCAGTGAGCGAGCGTGCGATTTGATCGGGAGAGTAGGCCAGGAAAGGTGGGAAAGCAGGATGAGCGTGCGTCAAGAGAGAATGAGGGGGTAAGTAACTCCGTTGGCGGATGGAGTCGGTCAAACCGTCAAGGCAGCGACCTGGCAAAAAGAAATCCAATTGAGGAAATACGGAGCAAGGGGAGATCCACACGATGTCACGACGAAGAAACGAGAGAACCGAAAGACGAATCAGAGAATTAAATGAACACCTAGCCGGCCAACGGTGCCCTACCGGTAATTCCCTCGAAGTATTTGTCCAATTTTCTCGCTTGTGTCCTTGTCAGAGGAGGCTCATTGTATTCGATGATCTTGAATGACGGCACTTTCTTTGCTCCAGACCCCACCAGGAGGTTAAACGCTCTCTGGCAAATGGGGTACCCCGTTTTGGCTGCACGCACAGGCAGGCAGGAATCCGGGGAGAACAACACAAAAGAGCGTACGTAAAAGCTGGAAGGTAGAACATGCCGAGGGTGTGTCTCTATTGCCAGCCAGCCCGCCAGCGCCGTGCATGACTACATTCCACTTATCCCTGCCCTGCGCATCAAAGACTTCAGAAGGAGAACGACGGCGGCACTCCAAAAGCTTCGGTCTTGTCTCGAAAATGTCAATCAAGGAAGGAAGGAAGAAAGGAAGGAAGGAAGGAAGGAAGAAAGAAAGAAAGAAAGAAAGAAAGAAAGGAAGGAAGGAAGGAAGGAAGAAAGGAAGAAAGGAAGGAAGGAAGAAAGGAAGGAAGGAAGAAAGGAAGGAAGGAAGAAAGGAAGGAAGGGAAGAAAGGAAGGAAGGAAGGAAGGAAGGAAGAAAGGAAGGAAGGAAGGAAGGAAGGAAGGAAGAAAGGAAGGAAGGAAGGAAGGAAGGAAGAAAGGAAGGAAGGAAGGAAGGAAGGGAAGGAAGGAAGGAAGGAAGGAAGGAAGAAAGGAAGGAAGGAAGAAAGGAAGGAAGGAAGAAAGGAAGGAAGGAAGGAAGAAAGGAAGGAAGGAAGGAAGAAAGGAAGAAAGGAAGGAAGGAAGAAAGGAAGGCAGGAAGGAAGGAAGGAAGCAAGGAAGGAAGGAAGGAAGAAAGGAAGGAAGGAAGAAAGGAAGAAAGGAAGGAAGAAAGAAAGAAAGAAAGAAAGAAAGAAAGGAAGGAAGGAAGAAAGGAAGGAAGAAAGGAAGGAAGGAAGAAAGGAAGGAAGAAAGGAAGGAAGGAAGGAAGGAAGAAAGGAAGGAAAGGAAGGAAGAAAGGAAGGAAAGGAAGGAAGAAAGGAAGGAAGGAAGAAAGGAAGGAAGGAAGGAAGGAAGGAAGAAAAGGAAGGAAGGAAGGAAGAAAGGAAGGAAGGAAGAAAGGAAGAAAGGAAGGAAGGAAGGAAGGAAGGAAGGAAGGAAGAAAGGAAGGAAGGAAGGAAGAAAGGAAGAAAAAAACCATCGGTCTGTCCACCATACTGGGAGCCCAGACAGCGAGACAGCACGCACGGGCAGACTTGCATGTACCCAAATTGACAAGACAGCAGGCATGCAGACATACGGGCATGTCCGTCTAGTGGCTGCGTTTACGAATGTAGACAACCAGGCAGCCAGCAACACATTCAAGACAGACGGACCAAAAATGATCAATTTGTGCTCTGCAGTTTTCTGTTTGACCCACTCCTCCTCACTGAACTCGTCTTCCGGGATTGCCTGTGCAATTAGCTCGGCCCGCTTCTTCTTCTCTCCTTCCACATCCACCCCGAGAAGCGCCTGCCCTTTTCAGGACATGAAAGCAGACAAACACAAGAAAAGAAAGGAATGCGAGGAGGGAGCAAGCGCCCATGAAAAGAAAGAGACTGCATGGCTTCACGGGTCGAGAAGAGCAACGGAGGGGATGGACGATGAGGGAGCAAACAGGTCGGACAGGGCTCACTGACACCCAAAACGCGCACAGTTGTGCAAAACACAGGCTGCTCTACCCCCCTCAGAGGATCCGTTCTTTTGATGTGCCCATGTGTAGCAAGAGTGCCATTTTGTATGCTGTCTGCTGTCTGTCTGCGCTTTGCATGTTGTCCTTCCGCACGAATGAAAACGTGTTCCTCTCCCCCAGAGTCGAAGCGCATCCGGGCAGGCACAGTGGATGTAATGACTACACTACACTCTTGCAAAGACTGCGGTGCGAGTGAATCAACATGGGGACGGTCGAACAGAGGGGCACAGCCTTACAGAGGTTCAATCAATCAGTGCATTCATGCACCGTCTCCTGACTTTCTCTGTCTGTGCTTTCTCACCTTTTCAAGCCGGGAATACTCCTTTTTGGCTCTCGCATCGTCTCCCACGAACAGAACAGAGCTTGAACGCCTGCTCTGCCGCCGAAATCCGAGAGGAGAACCCCCTAAACTGAAAGAGGATGAAGGAACAAAGAAGATGCTCACGAAGAGCACAAGAGAGACGGGGATGAGGTACATTATCGCAGGTCCGACTGCCGGTCCTGCGAGCTTCAGTTCACGGTGTGGCAATCTGCTAAAGTCAACAATCTTTGTTGGTGGGCGACACAGGCAGCAAGAAGGTCTAAGAAGCATTCGTCGAAGTGCATGTAGAAAGGGAGAGTTCTTCTGCTGTAGAGACGGCGCAAGTTTAAATTCCCTTAAGAATTGGATAGAAGCGCCCGTGACTTAGCTGCACACTATTCACCAAGAGTGGCGCGCCTGTAGTTCAGCTGGATAGAATGCCTGCCTCCGGAGTAGGTGGTCCCGGGTTCGAATCCCGGCAGGCGTACTTTTTGTGGGTAAGGGTTACGCCCGTCTCCAGACCCTGCCTGCGGCGCGGAAACTGTGAGTTGTGCCGGATGCATTAGGGCAGACATGAGCTGAGTCGGCAGACAGACGCACATGCAACTCCATCCGTCTGGAAACTGGCCTCCCCGTATCGCACTACGTGTTTTGTTGACTTTCCTCTCGGATAATTGAGGCAGTCGAACAGAAGGCTGAAACCCTGTAGACTGCTTCCTCGAACACAAGAAAAGGTCCATGAGCGAGAAAGCGATGCTCGGAACTCAACAGTACTGCGTGCTGACAATCGGAGTGGCAGATGTGATCATCTGTCTGCTGTATGTCATGATGTTGCTTGTGAGCCCACATCTAAATGCTGCCGTCGTGGACAACCCCAAAGACTTTTTGGTTCTGTTCCTAGGAACCTCCAGTGTCCTCCAGTTCATATCCCGAACCGTTGTTTGGTTCATTGTCAGTCCGTCTCCTTTTCATCACATGTGATCGGACAGTATTCTCCGCGGTTTCGCTGTTCATTTTTTCGGCACCTCTGCCCATTCTCCCCTCAATGTGTTTCGTGCCCTTTTCCTGTGCCCTCTCGCGCTCTAACCTCTCCCGCTGCCTCCGGATCTTCTCCCTCTCCGTCTCCGTCTCCTTTCGTCTCTGTCTTTCTGGTCGCTGCCTTTTGTCTGGGGGTCTGTCTCCTTTTGTCTACCTTCCTTGCCTTTTGTCACTGTTCGTGAGTCCTAATGTCTATGTTCTCGGCCCGCTCTACTTTTTCTTCGTCTTGGATGTTTCCGTCTTCTTTCCCATCCTTCCTGTCTTTTTCCTCCCTCCCTCCCTCCTTCCCTCCCTCCCTCCCTCGCTTCCGTCCTTGCGTCCGTACTCCCTTATTTTCCTCCTTCCTTTCTTCTTTCCGTCCCTCTTTGCTTGAATCCCTTCCTTCCTTCATTCGCTCCTCCCTTCCCTTTTCCCTTCCTTCTTTGCTTCCTTGCTTCCTGCCTTCCTCCATTCTGTCTCGGCTTCCTTCCATCTTGCCTTTCTTTCTTTCTTTCTTTCTATCTATCTATCTTTCTATCTATCTATCTATCTATCTTTCTTTCTTTCTTTCTTTCGTTCGTTCGTTCTTTCTTTCTTTCGTTCGTTCGTTCGTTCGTTCGTTCTTTCTGTCTTTCTTTCTTTCTTTGTTTCTTTTTTTCTTTCGTTCTTTCGTTCGTTCTTTCTTTCTTTTCTTTCTTTTTTTCTTTCTTTCTTTCTTTCTCTTTCTCTTTCTCTTTCTCTTTCTCTCTCTCTCTCTCTCTCTCTCTCTCTGTCTGTGTGTGTGTGTGTGTGTGTGTGTGTGTGCGTGCATGCGCGCGTGTCAATGCGTTCATATGTCTGTATGCGTTTCTGCGTGTTTGTGCTCTTACGTGTGCAGCACTCTGGAGCTACTGATGAGTTTAGTGTCCTGATCTCTCGGTGGCTCTGGGCTTTGGTGACCTGTTTTGTGGGCGGTTGGGTGTGCAGTCTGGGAGCAGTGCTGCTGGGGGCACCGTTTTCCTTGTGGCGGGAGGCTGTCCTTCTTGGGTTCTGCATCTCGGCTAACCTGGTCTTCCCGGCGCTTCTTGTCTGGGGAGGGGACACGGTACTGAGCTCAATTGACGGGTAAGCCGAGGTGATGTGAAAACATGCATAGTTTGGCAGATCGATAGAACGCCTGCCTCCGGAGTAGGTGGTCCCGGCAGGCGTACTTTTTGTGAGTCAGGGGTACGCCCGTCTCGTAAGTCCCCTGCGTCCGCGCAGAAATTGTGTGAGTTGGGCAGCCTCTACGTGAGGGCAGACAAACGCACGACTCCATCCGTCAGGAGACTGGCCTCCCCGTACTGCACCACGTTTTTTTCTCTCGGAGCACCTGAGGCAGTCGAACAGAAGGCTGAAACCCAGTAGACAGCTTCCTCGAACACAAGAAAAGGTCCATGAGCGAGAAGGCGATGCTTGGAAGTCAACAGTACTGTGTGTTAACAATTGGAGTGGCAGATGTGATCATCTGTCTGCTGTATGTCATGATGTTGCTTGTGAGCCCACATCTGAATGCTTCCGTCGTGGACAACCCCAAAGACTTTTTGGTTCTCTTTCTCATAGCCTCAAGTGTCTTTCAGTTGACCGTTTGTGTGAGTGTATACGCCCATGTCCGTGCGTATCTGTGAGGGTGTCTGTATCCGTGCGGATCTCCCTGTCCACCTGTTTGTTTGCCTGTCGCTGTGTGTCTCCCTCTCCCTGTGTCTGTATGCATGTATCTGGATGTGTATGTGCGTGTGCGTGTGTGTGTGTGTGTGTGTGTGTGCGTGCGTGCGTGCGTGCGCGTGCGTGTTTGTATGCGGATGTGTTTGAGTGTGTGTGTGTGCGTGTGTGTGTGTGTGTGTGTGTGTGTCTGTGTGTGTGTGTGTGTGTCTCTGTGTGTCTCTGTGTGTGTGTGTGTCTGTCTGTCTCTCTCTCTCTCTGTGTGTGTGTGTGTGTGTGTCTGTGTGTGTGTGTGTGTGTCTCTGTGTGTCTCTGTGTGTGTGTGTGTCTGTCTGTCTCTCTCTCTCTCTGTGTGTGTGTGTGTGTGTGTCTGTGTGTGTGT